>CAWUFW010021404.1:0-122047 GCA_963921515.1 Calotriton arnoldi | reverse complement strand
ACATCACTGTCTCAGTGATGTATGACTTTGCAGCCAGACAACAACACTCTGCACTGTGTCACAATAGTAGGTCATGGGGAATGCAAGTCCTGGAGCTGCACAAGTGCACATGTACATCCCCCCACAACACATCCTCTTAACCCTCATCTGTCCAGGTCATACCTATTGGACATATGGGAGACCTGTGACACTACCCTCTGAACCTGAGCCCCTCACACTCTGCTGTGCATGGGGAACAGCTGCCTGAACTTCACATTTACATGCCCCAGTCTGCATGGGCAGCTGATCAGACACCTATGTGTCACACAAGTATCGTCTCCTATGGTCACATCTCCAGTGGCATGCTGAGCCCCTACCAAGAAACTCCACAGCAGTCCTGGCGACTAATCCACAGCACACTGACACAGAGGCAGACACCTGAGGGGTCAAATCACTGTGCACAATGTGTCCTCTGATACACGGGAGTGGGAGTACAGAGTGTATTGTATGGCCTGGAGTAGGCATGACTGTCCAGCCCCACATGAATGAGGGATGAGCCCTGGACTGTAGGCAGCTGGCTAAGTATGTGTGACACACGTCATATACATACTCCTGGGGCCCAAACATTGTTCCCACCCGCAGCATGGGTGTGTGCCAGGTACCCCAGCCACATGTGGTGGATCAGCTCAGCAATTGGACCACAGATCAAAGTAACACGCTGAATACATGTCAGAATACAGGCATTGTGTAAGCAATGGACCCACCCATGATGCCCACCACAGAGTCAGGGAAACAGATGCTGTCTCCCACCTTGAGTCAAGCAAACTGCAAGGACACAGTCCTAAGTGACAGAATTCCCTGCATGTAAGGGCCACACCTGGGTATCAGATGAGGAGTGGGCAGTGCACAATAGAGGGACATGGCTCCTGGACAACATGACTGCTGTACTGTGGCAGTTCAACCTGGCCCGAGGAGGGCACATAACATGTTAGACAGAGTACACAGTGCAGTCTTTGACTCACCCCCTCCTTGCTGCTCTCTGGCCTTCAGCTGCCCATCCAGGTCTGGAAAGACCACCGCCAGGATCCTGAGCATGTGGGGGGTCAGGGTCCGTGTTCCGCCCCTCCTGCGAGGAGGCGACAGCTTCAGCTGGACCCGTGCAATCCTCCGGGTCCAGCCCCGAAGGTCCTGCCACCTCTTTTGGCAGTTGCGGATCCGGCGCTTGTAGACCCCCACGGACCGGACAGCCCGGACGATGTCCTTCCAGATCTCATGCTTCCGATGGGCAGAAGCCTGTCAGGATGACAAAGTGATAAGGCCATTACTACACATGCAACATATCCGTGCATGACACAGTTGCATATACATGTCGCAATCACAGGGGCACATGGTGTACCCAGGCAGTGCACGGCTGCCCATGGACAGTTTTCCAGAAGTCACTACATGGTATCATAGCATGGGGAGTAAAACCCTGTTCAGAAGCACTGTCACTGCACCATACCTGTCCAGTGCAAGTCACTACACACTATGGGGGGTGACAACTACTCAGTGAGCCTGCTAGCCAGTGGTGTGCTGACTCTCAGCCTTGCTAGTCAGACAAAATGCACATTCAGAAAGGCAGTGCACAGAACACTCACCTGCTCCCCTGGTGTCCCATACAGCTTGCTGTACTGTGGAAGTAGGCTGTCCAGCAGGGCCTGGTTCTCTTCAAGGCTGAAGGCTGGGGCTCTCTCCACAGTACGTGCCATTGCAGGGTCCAGAGGGGCAGAGACAGCAGCAGTGCAGTGGCAGATGTCGTCCTGGAGCATGTAGTGCAGGCAAGTGGGCTCTCAGGGGAACATGCAGCAATATATATGTGCTGGAGAGGCAGATACTGTCCCTTGTGTCCAAAGTGATAGGTCCAAGTCGTTTGCATCTTCTGAATCTGGCCAATCCATGGAATAGCAGCACCAAAACACGCCCACAGCATCCTTCAAAATTTCAACTTCATGACATACATGATTTTGCAACATTGTTGTGGGTGACCAACTGATTTTCCAGCAACCGACTCGTTCGAATATTCGAAAACGCGTCCGTTGCCAGGCAAGCCCATTGTCAATGGGTGCGCACCGATCGGTCCATTGAGGTACAACGCGCACAGGGGTACAACGCGTACCCGCACACATTGAATGCAATGGGCCGGCCGGAGGCACCGATCGGTCCATTGCAGTACAACGCGCACAGGGGTACAACGCGTACCCGCACACATTGAATGCAATGGGCCGGCCGGAGGCACCGATCGGTCCATTGCTGTTCAACGCGCACAGGGGTACAACGCGCACCCGCACACATTGAATGCAATGGGCCGGCCGGAGGCACCGATCGGTCCATTGCAGTACAACGCGCACAGGGGTACAACGCTGCACCGCACACATTGAATGCAATGGGCCGGCCGGAGGCACCGATCGGTCCATTGCAGTACAACGCGCACAGGGGTACAACGCGTACCCGCACACATTGAATGCAATGGGCCGGCCGGAGGCACCGATCGGTCCATTGCTGTTCAACGCGCACAGGGGTACAACGCGTACCCGCACACATTGAATGCAATGGGCCGGCCGGAGGCACCGATCGGTCCATTGCAGTACAACGCGCACAGGGGTACAACGCGTACCCGCACACATTGAATGCAATGGGCCGGCCGGAGGCACCGATCGGTCCATTGCAGTACAACGCGCACAGGGGTACAACGCGTACCCGCACACATTGAAAGCAATGGGCCGGCCGGAGGCACCGATCGGTCCATTGCTGTTCAACGCATCACTGTACATGTGACTGGCATATGTCAGCATGCCTGTCTCAGATGGACATATGCCAGCCACAGATAGCTCCCAGGGAGTGAGGGGCACACCTACATCACGACAGCCTGTCCAAACCTTATCATAAGGCATGTAAGGCTGCATTTCCTATTGTGTGTATGTTGGTGTACATTTTGTCCTGTGGGTGTCACCTGTGGGCAGCCACCCCCAGGCTGTGCACGTGTTAATGGGGACAGGATCCTGGGTGTTACGTGTACGTGACCACTGTGATGTGCAACTGTTCATATCTGTGCATGTGCCATGGTCACATTTCACAGTGGTGTTTGTGTATGTCATGTCACATACCCCGTGAGTCCCATGTGGGACGGTATGTTTGAGCCAGGGTGTCCCAGTGGCACAATAGTGATGGCCCTCCACAGTCTTTGTGCATGTAGTGTTTACAATGTCTCTGATTTCATGTGCACAATGGGAGACAGTCTCCACATCCACGTTGTGTGTGCATGGACTCTGATGTTGTGCGTGTGTGTCACAGACGTCCATGGCTCTCCTGCCATGGCAAGTGTGGCCACTACCTGTGGGGGTCATGTTTGTTTTGTTGTGGTGTACACATGATACTCCAGGTGATGCCAGTGTCCATGTGGCATTACAGGGTCCCTGGGAATGTGCCTGTCGTTGAGCTGTGGTGCCTGGGGCACATCTGTCCTCACATGTCACTGGGGGGTGACTGTGACACAGCATCATGATATCCAATGGGCCAACCTGGGACAAATTGATGCCACCTGTAGGACCGTGTTGACAGATGTTGGCCATGTATGTACCATACATGTCGTTCCGGTACTGCACACTTCATGTAGTTGTGCCTCATGATGATGTATGTTGGGATCTTGAGTGTGTTCAATGCCGCATATGTGGGGTGACTGACGATCTTGCTTACTTCTCCTCTGCACTGCAGGGCTCCTGCTGTCCATCGGCCATTCCCAGACCTGGCAACGATGGTGGAACGGGACAGCATCCGACGGTACCGCTTCACCAGGCAGCTGATTGAGGATTTGGCAGTGCAGTTGTCCCCACATTTGCAGCCTGGCCGGCCGTATCCTACAGCGCTGACCCCCAAGGTGAAGGTGATGGCAGCCCTACACTTCTTTGCCACCGGTACCTTCCAACATACTGTGGCGTCTGCTGGTGGGATGTCACAGACCATGTTCAGCCGTGTGCTCCGCGATTTCTTGGCGGCAATGTTGCTCTTCCTGAACCGGTACATCTATTTCCCTAGACTGCGACGACTCACTGACGTGAAGAGTGACTTTTATGCCCTGGGGAGGATGCCGCATGTCATTGGCTCCATTGATGGGACACATGTGGCTTTGGTACCACCACAGGCCCAGGAGCAGGCCTACAGGAACCGCAAGCACTACCACTCGGTCAATGCACTGGTGGTGTGTCTTGCAGACATGACCATCACACACGTGTGTGCCCGTTTCCCTGGTTCAGCACACGATGCCTTTGTGATGAGGAGTAGTCGCATCCCCAGGTTGATGGCACAGATGCAGAACCAGCGTGCCTGGCTTGTCGGTGTGTACTGACTTTGTGCCATTGTGTGTGATCTGATCTGTAGTATTCCGCCCACTTTTCCAAGTCAGCTGATGTGCACTTGTCTGTCCGTAGGTGACTCGGGATACCCCAACATGCCGTGGTTGCTGACACCCCTCAGGAACCCTGTGACACCTGCCCAGATGCGCTACAATGAGGCACATGGTCGGACCAGGAGAGTGATTGAGCGGACCTTTGGTCTCCTGAAGAGCCGCTTCCGCTGCCTGGACAAGACCGGAGGGTCCCTCCCATATGCCCCTGCGAAAGTGTGCAAGATTATCATCGTCTGCTGCATGCTCCACAACCTGGCAGTGCGGAAGGAGTTGCCTCTCATCCAGGATGACGATGACCAACATCCGCCACCTGTGGAGGATCCTGGCCTGGAACACGATGCCAGTGACGATGATGATGATGATGGTGATGGTGATGTCCGCACACAGCTCATCACCAACTTCTTTAGCTGAATGTGAGTATCCTGAGGTGTCATGTCAATGATGTGAGTTGGCATGATGTGTGGGTGGTGCTCTGGTGCTGTTGGAGTGTGTCCATGGGCTACTTGACTGGATGTGTGTTGCGATGTGTGCTTACAGGTGGGCTGTACTCCCCAACAGTGTTCACATGCTAACTTGGTTCTGGGTGGGTATCTTGTAACATGTATTGTGCATGAGTTTTGCTGTTCTGTCCTGTACTCCATTGCTTTTGACTGTGTGTCATTTCTGTCCTTCACAGGGTACTTTCAGATTCGTTTGGTCAACTGTGTCCACCGACAACGTGATTGCACATCCAGGCTGGTAGCTGTTGTGTCCCTACAGGTGATGTGCGCCACACCCATGGACTTCCTTCTGTCTACAGTTGTTGACTGTGTGCCCGCTACCAGGTGGGGTTACCTTGCATCTGTAGTGGTTACGGCATGTTGCTACTGTGTAATAAACCTGTGCTTCACTTAGTGATGTGCGTTGTCTGTGGTCACACATTTGACTGCCATTTGCTTACTGCACCTGTGGGCTACTTGACTACAACTGGGAATGGGTGTGGTGTCTGTGCATTGCACCGTCTTCCCTGGCAACATCAGTGTAGGCAATGAGTCAGATGGCCTAGGTGTGTATGTGTTGTGTAGCCCTGGTGGTGTGTCTCCCTCATATGTGTCACGTTGCCTGTACTCACATGCCTGTGTTGTCCTTGCTGTTGCAGTTCGCATACACAGTGTAATTTTGTTGTTCATCATCCCCATAACAGCACCCACGTTGGAATCACGACAGAGGCAAGTATGGTGTATTATTGTGTTTATTGTGATACATCTGTGATAATAGTGCATAGGATGGATTGTGCTGTACATGAATCTTGCAATCCCAAGTTCCTAGATGAATAGAAAGTCCAGGTAGACAGGATCCCCAGTATCGGGGCCACAGTTGTCTGACACATTGTTCCAACTTGTACTCCCCATGCAATGTGTGGGAGTAGTGTTGCCATCAACAGGGTGAACAGTCTGTGCACAAAGGCGAAAATCCAGAACAGGTTCAGGCTTCCTGGGAGTTGCGCTTGGCCATCAGCCTCTCACTTTCCCCTCCTCGGACGACCCCTCTTCTTGGGGGGGCCCTCAAGTGCAGGCTGCTGCGGTGCAGGGGACTCTCCGCCAGAGTCCTCCTCCCTCCCTGTGGCAGTTGCAGTTTGTTCGGTACCAGATGTTGTTGGCACACAGGGAGGTGTGGACTGGTTGCTGTTCATCTGGCGGAGGCATTGTAAAATGTCCCTGTGCACCGCCGTCATCTCATGTAGTACATCCCACTTGGACTCCACGCGGGTCATGTGGGAGTCCACACGTGACATGTGGGAGTCCACACGTGACATGTGTGACTCCACATGGGACATGTGGGAGTCCAAGCGGGCATGATGGGCAGCCTGCTGCTGTTTGATGTCTCTGAGGAGCCCCACTACCTGGCTGAGCTCTCCGGTGCTGGACTGGTACGCATCAGCTATGCGTACCAGTTGTGGGTCTTCATGCACACCAGCAACGTCTGCAAGCAGCGACCTCTGTCTCCCACCCCTCCCACCACCCCTGCTGACATGTGCAGTGTGTGCAGTTGCACGCACAGATAACCCTGGTCCACCTCGGGGGTTGGTGGTGGTGGTGGTGTCCATGGCCCCAGGTTGGTCCAGGGTCACTGCGCTGGTGTTGTTCCTTATTCTGTCCATGTCGGCAGGGATGGTATTCGTGGTGACAGTCGTTGGAGGGTGGGTGCAGGGGTGCAGCTGGTGGACCTGCTGGTGCTGCAGCTGGTGGTCCTGCTGGTGCAGCATGTTGACTTGCACCGGATGTGCCAGGTTGTTCTTCATCGTCCGAGGAGGACAGAGGCTGTACGACGCCAGTGAGCTCGGCATCCTCTTGAGCCTGGGACTGGGACTCCTCAGCGTCTGCTGCTGTGTCCCTATCATCACCTGTTTTTGGGAGACACAAACAATGTATGTCATGTTTCTGCAGGCATCAGTGGTTGACACACCTGACAGTTGTGACTGTGCCTCGGGGTGCGGGCCTGTACATTGTATTGTCCTAAGTCGTCACAGTCAGGGGTTGATATTGGTGTGGCACATTGTCCTGCATTATTTGGGCATTTCTATGTATTCTCTGGGGTGTGAACATGGTCTGCATTGATTGTGTTTGGTTGACAGCCAGACCTCCTTCCCACCCACCCACCCACCCAGTCAGTTATCCCACCATGGAACGTGCTTGCATTGCAGGGAGTGTAAGTTGTCTCTCAGGATGTCAGTCAGAGGTGTCCTGCTGTTTGTTGGTGCACAGTTGGCAGCAGGGCCTTGTGCTCCCCACAGCAGTAGCCAGTGTCAGCCATCTTGTGAGTCCTTCTCCACTCCCTGTGATGTGAGCATGGTTCAGGGTGGTGTTGATGGGACAGTTGTGAGGCTGAGCAATGTCTGTGACTACCACTCCCATCATGCTATTGCCTCCACCCCCTTCCCAGCATGCCCATGCTTCCTTCCTTTTGACTCTGCTTCCCTGTGGGGTGGGCTGGCTGTGCTGACAGGATGGCTGGGAGTGTTGTCCTGGCAGTTGTTTGGCTAAGAGTCCCAAGAGTGTCCCTGTGCTTCACACAACATAACCCAGGGTGGTGGTGCTTTGTGGGATCTTGTGTTAGGATGGAGGGCATTGCATTCTACCAGGTGGGTACTGTGGAGTTTGTGTTGGGGGGGTGTGAGGGGAGGTGCTGGTGACTATGGTCAGTGCTGCAAGTCCCCCTTCCCACCCAGCCAGCCGGATATCCCACCATGGAACGTGCTTGCATTGCAGGGAGTGTAAGTTGTCTCTCAGGATGTCAGTCAGTGGTGTCCTGCTGTTTGTTGGTGCACAGTTGGCAGCAGGGCCTTGTGCTCCCCACAGCAGTAGCCAGTGTCAGCCATCTTGTGAGTCCTTCTCCACTCCCTGTGATGTGAGCATGGTTCAGGGTGGTGTTGATGGGCCAGTTGTGAGGCTGAGCAATGTCTGTGACTACGACTCCCATCATGCTATTGCCTCCACCCCCTTCCCAGCATGCCCATGCTTCCTTCCTTTTGACTCTGCTTCCCTGTGGGGTGGGCTGGCTGTGCTGACAGGATGGCTGGGAGTGTTGTCCTGGCAGTTGTTTGGCTAAGAGTCCCAAGAGTGTCCCTGTGCTTCACACAACATAACCCAGGGTGGTGGTGCTTTGTGGGATCTTGTGTTAGGATGGAGGGCATTGCATTCTACCAGGTGGGTACTGTGGAGTTTGTGTTGGGGGGGTGTGAGGGGAGGTGCTGGTGACTATGGTCAGTGCTGCAAGTCCCCCTTCCCACCCAGCCAGCCAGCCAGATATCCCACCATGGAACGTGCTTGCATTGCAGGGAGTGTAAGTTGTCTCTCAGGATGTCAGTCAGTGGTGTCCTGCTGTTTGTTGGTGCACAGTTGGCAGCAGGGCCTTGTGCTCCCCACAGCAGTAGCCAGTGTCAGCCATCTTGTGAGTCCTTCTCCACTCCCTGTGATGTGAGCATGGTTCAGGGTGGTGTTGATGGGACAGTTGTGGGGGGGCAATATGTGTGACTGCGACTCCCATGATGCTATTGGCTACACTGACTTGGCCAGCATACACAGAATTCCTTCCTTTGAGTGGTCTTCACTGTGTGTTGGTGTTGTTGTGGTGGCTACATGTGTGGATGTGTGTGTTAGTTCTATTTGTGCCACTGCCTAGCTGTAGTTGTGGTTGTGTTTGTACATGTGTTGGCACAGTTGGATGTGACTTTTTTGATGGCATGTGTTGTGTTTATCTGACTGACATACACATTTTGGGATGATTCTGTTCTAGTTGCTGTGTAATTGCTATGAGTGCATGGTTTGACTCTCCCCTTGACAGTGATGTGTGTGTTTTGTGGCAGTTTATTGTGTACATTTGTTGTGTACTCACCAGGCTCTGGGATGTCCTCTAGTCCATATACGCTCACTGGCGGAAGGATGGCCCGCACCTTCTCCTCCCAGGGCCTGAGGTATACTGGCTTGGCAGGAGGGCCACTGCCGGTGTATTGGCTCAGGTGGTAGTCTTTCTTGAGCAGCTCCCGGACCCTCCTGCGCACGTCATACCACCTGTTCTGGATGTCGGTCTTTGTGCGCCGACATGGTGATTGGGCGTTCACCCTGTTGATGATCCTCTCCCACATCTTGGTTTTCTGCGACATGGGGGTCTGTTGGACCAGAGTGCCAAACAGCTGTGGCTCCACCCTGAGGATCTCGTCTACCATGACTTCCAATTCACTATCTAGGAACTTGGGATTCTTCTTGGGGGCATGGTGATGGGTGGTGATAGTGGGTGATGTGTGTGTTGGTGTGCAGGTGAGGGTGTGTGGGTGTGTGTTGTGCTGGGTGTATGTGAGGTAGGTATTTGTTGGTGTGCTGCTGGTGTGTGGCTTGTGTGAGGGATGAGCTGTGGGTGTGTGGTTGCTTTCTCTTGGGTGCTGGCAGTGGAATGGCATTTGCAAAGGCTCATGGTAGTGATTTGTGTCCTTTATATAGGTGGAGTTGTTGGTGTGTCTTTGTTCTCTGTCCCCACCCCCCAGTATTTATTGGCTTGGTAATTGCTTGTTTGGCCTTTTTTGGTTGATTTTTCCTTTGTGCTGTTTGTGTATGTTGGAAACGTTCTTGTGACCGAGTCGGACCCTGCATTGGTCTCGTACGGTGTTTTCCGTTTCGTTCACGCTGTGTTTGTGCAGTTTTGTATGCTGCGTACGCGTCGGTCGCGGTGTATTGTGTTGCTTCGGCTCGGTTTTGTATGCGTGTCGGTCGTACGGCTTGTCCTCCGTCCGACTCGGTCGTGTTTTCGCGCCTTGCATCGTACTTTGCAGGTTGGAGTTGGCGGGTACGATTCGGTCGGATTTGTTCCGGGTGCGTGTCGGTCGGTTGGATTCGCGTGTTTTTCCGGCCGGATTGCTATTTTCCGAGCGGCTCGGTCGGTCGGCTTGGTTTCCTGACGTGTCGGTCGGATTTATCGCGGCTTGCATCGTACTTGGCGTGTCGGGCGCCACTGGTACGTGTCGGTCGGTATTTTTCCGGATCCGAGTCGGTCGGTGCTTTCCGGCCCGAATCGGAATCGACCCCTATGTTGTTTTGCAAGTAATATTATATCACTGAAGTCATAGAGCTTGTGAAAAACCCAAGCGTCACACAAAAGAATAGGGGGCAAATTTATGAATAACTGGTGCAGTGCAGTGTAACAAGTCACCTTGCTGCGCTGCACTGCATCACTGGGAAAGGGTAGGAATGCGCCATATTTAAGGCATACGGCGCATTCCTAACTTTTCCCTCTGCACCGGCGCAGAATGGGCTGCTTAGCGCAAACACAGGCACCTTTGCGCCATGGTGTTAGGGTGCCTGTGTTGCATGTAGGATCGTTTTTTGCAGGAAGGGACACCTTCCTTCATGAAAACAGTCTTGAGAGGCATATTCCTCTTTCTATGTGTGCTGCAGAATGCAGCACACATAGAAAGTGGAAGAAATGAGCAGAAATAAATATATTTCTCCTTGTTACGCCTCTTCTGGGAGGCGTATCTTTTTGGCGCATTCTCAGTTTTACAAGGTCCTGTAAATCCGGGAATGCATCAAAAACTGTGAGAGTTGAGTGGGAACATCCACACACTGCCCATGTAATGCCTTCCCAGGGTAGAGTAACACAACGCAGCAATTTGTGCTGCGTTATATTACTCCAGATTCTTGGAGCCACTCAAAGCCAAGCAAAGTGGCTTTGCGGACTTCAAAAATCTGCCTTGGAGGTTTGCGTCATGCAGGTACCACATTGCGTGGTGCAAATGTGAAGCAACCCTCCCATAAATATGCCCCCAAGTGTAGCGAATGTGCCATGCCCATTAAGCGGACGAGTGGTAAGGGTGTAATATGTACCTGGTGATGCATTTTAGAGCACTGGTATGGCTGCGCACTGTCATTTAGAGGCAGCACATTTTCCGTTGAAATGGGCGCTAAATGTGCATAGACATACAGTTTTACTAGTAAAACTATATAGTACAATAAAATAATTTGTGGAAATCGGGTTTAGTGTATATTATTTATGCATCACCAAGGATCTTGATTTGATCCTATTAAAATCTTTGTTTCCATCACACTTCAGCATTACAAAAAAGTGCTTCATTTGTGCTTTCCAAATTACTGATATAATCTGAAATGTGTGTAAAGTTGATTTCCCAATATTTAAATGTTACTGTGTGCTAGAAAAAACTGACATGCTACAACCTTTCCCTTCATTTCCTGTACCCCAGCAGGATTGTCAGCCAGGTCACTTTTACAAAATCCTCTCACTTTGCAGATAGAGGAATTAAAGTACACTCTAGTTTCCGAAAAATCAGCATCTTGTCAGGAGACATAGCCTGATATTTGACCTTTGTCTTTGAATGTGCAACAAATTAGACAAGATAAACACAATATTTAAAGTCATCTGTATTGCTCATTAACCTTCTGAACTCCAGCATGATTATTTCTGGGGGTGCTGCAGCACCCCCAGCACCTTTACTTTAAGCGACTATGTCTGACCAGTGCTCAATTAGAGCCAATGGTTTCCAGTGCTTGGCAACAGCACTTAAGTATCAACATCTGCACTTATGACAGTCCGCCACATGGTGGTGCTGTTTGTCTTATTTTGAAAAGAGCACAACAACAGTTATTTTATATTTCAATACTCAATAAAAATGACTAATGCCTGCCACTCAAACCATTGTTGTAGCTTTGGGTGGCCTGGAATAGCTCAACCTGTCACAGTTGTAGGAGTGTGGTGGTTAGTACTTGTGCTGGGACTGTCATTAGAGGCACCGGCTGGGGCAATGGGTGCTGCAAGTTGCAGTGGCCTACTGAAAAGGGGCCTGGCACTTAATTGTTTACAAATTAAGCCCTGGATCTCACTATAGAATTGTGATAATATTCTCCTCCAAGTTCTCCATTTGTATATGGTTTCAAGTACCTAATCTTTGAGCGATTCCACATTAGTGTTACCCTAGGTAGCCTTGATCACATAACTCAGTCATTCAAAGGTTAGAAATTGCCCCAGTTGTATCCCGAAAACCTTGTTGTTGAAGAGCCTTAGTTTGTCAAGGGCTAATCTATGTCATCCCTACCCCCAAAGCACACAGGATAACAGACCATCTATGTTTTTAAAGATACCATGGTGCATGACAGCCAATATGCCCCAGCGCAGGGGAGAGCTTAGGGATATGTCATATTGTTGTAAATATGACGCATCCCTTTGCTTTCAAAGTAACACAGCGCGGCATAGCCAAATGGCTTGTGGCACCGTGCTGTGTACCTTGTTGTAAATATGGCCCGTGGTGTGGTGGTGTAGAGCACACGCAGAATACATCTGGTCAGCTTGGGGAAGTACTAAGAACTTCAGCTACTGAGGACTGAACACATCCATTGCAGGGATGCAAATAACAAGACTACTACTCTGAATAGTCATCTGACACCAATTACCCATCTTCGAGTAACATTATATGAGGGCCCAAACTAAACTGGACTGTTGGTGTAGGAACAGCTACAGATGCCATCTGAATGTCAACAAAAAGAACCTCTAGTTGAGTCACAGTTTATTTAGTCCCCTGGTGAAAAACTGTCCTGGCATGCCAGATTTAGATGAACAAGGGCAAGGAGGTGCAGCTTTCCTAACTATGCAAGGACTTTTGTCTAGGCCCAGGTAAAATTTCAATTACGCCAATGTAATAGGAGTAATTTTTGACATTTTTGTATCACACTTTTAGAGGAAAATTTCCCACAGGTATCCCACTTGGTGCAATTTGGGGGTCTCACTGGTTAAAAAAATCCTATAGTGAAGGTACAGGAACAATGTGGACAGACAGTACTCAATTCAATTCAAAGATAGCTTTATTCGATTTAATTCATAAATCATAAAAGCACAACAGAAAAAAAGAAAACAAAGAAAAAAAGAGAAGAAAAAAAAGCTCATTCTAGGGAGAAGCATTTTTGCACAATATTAAATACACAGTAAAAGTGAATTCATATTTCAGTCATAGTCATAAACATTTCCTATAATTCACAACACATTTTAAAAATGAAGATACGCCAAGGACAATTAAATCGCCATCTAAAATTTGTAGTGCTAATAAGGCAGGTCGGCATTGTCTAAGCCCCAATTTTTTTAAAATCGGTTTTAAAAATCTATTTCTTGAATACGAGTAAAATTTGCAGAAGAGAATCACATGCAACATCGATTGGTTAGAGGTGCCATCACATGGGCACACGGTTAAATTTCTTGACCAATCATTAGTGTTCGGGAAACTTATCAATCTGTGGAATATCCCCAAACGAAATCGTGTCAGTAGCATCCTTTCATAGGACCCGGGTACACGTGCTAAATACGGCTGAATGGCATAGCAAGAAAGCATCATTTGATTCTCCATGACTGATTTTTTTGTAATCTCTGACGCGAGCCTATTGGCTTGTAGGTGTGCTAAGCAGGTTACTTTGAGGGACTTTCTACTCAGTTTAGTTAGGCTGTCAGGTTGCTCGAAATATTCTAAATGGCCAATATCAGACATGAACTTTTTAATGTAATTTAGCCATGGGATGCTCAATATCCTAGTCAGGCCTAGACAATCCTTGATAACCTCACGATTGAAACTGGTCTCCTCTGTTACCCACACCTTATGCCATAATAAAATTGGCTCTATTTTAATTAGGTCTGTAACGTATTGCAGGCCAAGTTCAGAGTGGCAGACAAAATTTGCTGTGCTAGTAGGAGTGGCCAGTAGGTATTTTAAAAACAAGTTTTCAGTTGTCTGGATGGAATTCACATCCATATACCCCCAAATGCCAGCTCCGTACATAGCTGTAGTTATGCATTTAGCTTTATAAATAACAATCAGTTCTGGGATTGGTCTTTTGCCTAGCCTCCTACCAAAGTTAGTAAGTGCACCAATCATTTTTATAAATAGCAAATTTCTTCCCATCACTGCTGGAGTCCAAGTACCTCGGTAGTCAAATTGTATACCAAGGTAAGGAAAACTGTTAGTGCATTCTACCTTTGAGTTTTCAATAAATATATCACGACATCTAGCACTGTTTTTCCCACATTTCATGATAAAAGTCTTAGAAATATTAACTTTTAGGCCCCTCTCACTCATAAATAGTGTATAATTCTTTAAAATCTTCTGCAAACTTAATTGGGTACGCGCCATTAAAACTGCATCGTCAGTATACATCAACGCAGGTACAGTTTGTTTATTAATAATAGGAAGATCCTGACACTGTTCATCTAAAAATTGTCCTAGGTCGTTTATATACAAGTTAAAAAGTAAAGGGGCGAGCACACAGCCCTGTCTTACACCTTTTCTAATGGAAAATTTGGCTGTGCACTCACCCTGTTTTCCAAAACGAACCCTGGCTCCTGCCTCACTATATAGTTGCATGATGAGGGTTAAAAGGGGGGGTGCCATCCCTAGTTCCTTGAGTATACCCCATACCTTATTATGTTTCACACAATCAAATGCGGAGCTGAGATCGACAAATACTAGGAATAACCTTCCTTGCTTCGCACGTGTGTACTAGTCGATCACTAGGTTTAGATTCAGCCCCTGTTCTACGGTCCCTAGACCCTTGCGGAAACCATACTGGAATTTAGAAAGGACCCCCTTCTCTTCCACCCATAATTGGAGTCGATTTAAAATTATTCGGCCAATGATTTTAAGGGTCGAATCCAGCAAGGAAATTGGACGGTAACAAACCGGGTTATTGCGGTCACCCTTTTTAAATATTGGGACCACAATTGAATCTGACCAGGATGGTATTAGGGACTGCTGGCAACAAGCATTTAATACTTGAGTTAGAAGCGGGCCCCAGAACGCCAGGTTGGATTTAAATAAATCTACAGGAACACCGTCTGGTCCTGGGGCTTTTCCAGCTGTGCTTTCGTTAATGGCACATATTACCTCTTGCAGGGAGAAATACAGATCCAAGGGGAAAGCACTGACACATTCATCAGAGACTAACAATTCTTGCTCCATTAACGCTCCGGATTCCTTTGTGTCATCATATAAATTTGTATAATGCTCTACCCAGGAACTTTCATTAATGGCAACCTCAATTGTGGGCCGGTCTCTAGGGGTTAGAAAGGGAGCGTTGACCGCTTTCCAGAAACTGGTGTTATCCTTCAGGGCACTGGCCTTACACAGTGATTTCCAGGCCTGTTCCCTTAATCCCTTTTTTCGTTCTTTTAATGCATGCTTATATATGGACCTAGCCATGTTTTTTTCACATTGGGTGCTGTCTTTCTTATGTAGAACTTTCTTTAAGTTTGAATGGGCTTTGGTACATTCTGTGTTAAACCAGCCCTTTTCTTTTTCCTTTCCCTCTCTGATTTTCGCAGTCATTAACTCTTTAATTGTTTTACTTATAGTGCCATACGATTTTAGAATCTCCATGTTACCGGCCCTCTCATCCAGGCAAACAGTCACTTCATTCAAACATTTGTGGATTAATTTGTTAAATATCACAATGGGATCTATTTTTGCCCAACTCAAAGTGTAACCATTTAATGTTTTAATCATGGGTTCGAAGGGAAATAGTTCCTTCTCATTATCTCCTACTAAGGTGGCACAAGGAGGGCAAATAGAGATACTTATTGGAAAGTGATTGCTCATGGAATTCGAATGGGTCACAAAATCCTTCACCCAGCTAGAATTGAGTCTCGTTATCATAATATAATCAATAATTGAACCTAGTCCTCTGCCATTAAATGTGTTCTTGAACTGTATTGGAGGAGAGCAAAGTTCATTAGCGAAGGCTAGGTCAAATTGGTATGCAAGCATATTATATTGTTCTCCAAGTGTGGTATGCGAGAAGTGAGCAAACTCCTCATCTTGTTCCATGTTTAGGGCGCAAGTTCCCTTTACTGCACTAGGACAGATTTTGTCATTAAAATCACCACCCCAGATTATGCATAAATCCCCCATTGAACTTCCTGACACATTGCATAGGTCTTTTCTCAATTCACCCAAAATATAACATAGTTGTTCTTTGGGAATGTTATTATAAAAATTAACAAGCACCACTGTATGTAATCTATCCATATGTAACAGTAAAATGTGATTAAATTTTTAGAGGCTTTAAAAACTATCTTTTTACAATTACAGTACTAGAGATGTATATACACAGTCCCCCTTATTTCTACCAGAAGTTGAACTCGCCGCGGGTGTATGGTAGGTCTTTTCTATAGTATCCATTTATATGAACCTCATTCAGAGCCCACGTCTCTTGTATACACAGGATAGAAAAGCTTTCAATGAAGGACAGCCATTGAGGATCTTCAACCTTTAACCTCACCCCTGCCACATTCCAGAATAATATATTTATTGGCAATAAATCTCTGGATGCACCTTCGTTCTCCCTTATAGAATTAATAGTGTGATTAATTGTATTTTTATTCTGGCAGGTTTTCTTGACAAGGCCCTCTGTTGACCTGGTTCTCAGTTCTTGATCAACAGCAACTTCAGTGACAAAACTGAATATCACTGCAAAATGTAGAGGGGGAGTATCCCTTGTAGCTGTTAAAGTCCCTTTTCCCTTACCCACAACTAGTGAATTATAGGCTCTTGGTCAATCTATATCCTCTAGTGTGGGTAATGCATCAAAACGATTAGTTACTGGCACATTATAAGAAAAAGTGGGTCCACTCTGCGCTGATATAAACTGGCCTCTATGCTGTGAAACTGTATGAGGTTGGTAAAAAAAGCCTAATGGCAAGATATTAATGCCCATATGTGACAAGTTTGTATTACCGGCTCTTGCCAATACCTCATGAATCAGGTGAGGATCACTAAATGTAAGGACTACACAGTCCCCTACTCATTTTGTGTTGTCTCGACCTACCCAAGGCACCCTTCTCACTATTTTAAACTTAGCAAATACATTTTCTGTGAGGCCAGTCCGCTCACCCAACCAGAAGAGCGATTTGTTTCTTAAGGCCTCCCACGTTTCATTCTTCTGGGTAGTTAGCACAGGGACATTGGCCAAGATAATGGTGTATGGGGTTGCTGCTGGGGGTAGCTCAAGAGGGAAAGATGAAACTGATAGTGGTTTTGTTAAGATTGTGTTTATCTCTGCAGGGGTTTTTCTATTGTGCACATCAACAGGGCCTTTCATGTGCTTATGTAATTGAGCTATTCCAGGCTCATTTAATGCAGATGCATATAGGGGCCTATGATGAAAATCAGAAATATTACTTACATA
This sequence comes from Calotriton arnoldi, assembly GCA_963921515.1. Taxonomy (NCBI): domain Eukaryota; kingdom Metazoa; phylum Chordata; class Amphibia; order Caudata; family Salamandridae; genus Calotriton; species Calotriton arnoldi. The sequence goes on along the minus strand of CAWUFW010021404.1, from coordinate 104,923 downwards.
TGCCGTCTCATTAGAATTATATTTTGGACGCATAGTAAGCTGATTACACTGGTCATCAGTTGGAATAATGGCCTTATCATGGGCAGCACGCTTGTCAGGGCACACATTTTGCATAATATAATCTTTGAGAGACTTTACTCTGTCAGTTAACTTCGTGATTACATCCATGAAACTATTTTGCATAATGTCAATTTTTTTTATTATCACGCTGGTATCAACCAGCTGACTGTCTGTCATGGCGCTAGATAATACCCTTTTTCCAGGACCTGATTTACCCTGTCTACCCTGTTTGCCAAAGTTACTACCTTTTAATCGTTTTTCCTTACTAGTTCTCTTGTTTAATATTGTGCGAGGTGATGGAACACTGTTTAGTTCAATATTTATAACATCCGGGTACCTAGGTTTCTTTAGCGGTGGCTGTGGCTCAGACTCGAAATCACTTATATAGATGTTATCGGAGATATTTTGGGCACAATTGTTCTTAGGCTGCTTACTAGTCTCCAGTGTATTAATTTGTAAGAGTTTATCTTCATCTTGGTTCACAGGGCTTTTGGCTACCAGACCCATTGTTTTCCCTTGTGTCAGTGTTTCCTCAACTGAACTGATCTGATCTTCTATCACCCCCATTGCACCTGTGAGATAGGTCAGTAATGATTTTTGCCCCCCGTTAAATTAGTCGTTGAGCCCGCTTTCCTTTTACTCATCCTGAGATAGAAAATTTGTCTTCAGTAAAAAGTTCTTTAAGTAAAAGAAAGCAAAATATAAACAGAAGAGGATATAGTACAAATATCCACAGTCTGTGGTCGCAGAATACCATACAATAAATGTAATCAATGACCGATATCAGTCCGCAGAATCTCAGTAAGCTTAAGTACTAACAAATCGGACGCCAATTGTTGTTTTGTTTTTTCATGAATGGCAAGGATAAATCGTCCGGTTAGCAGAGAGCTCCCTTCATCAGTTATGATATTTTTCCAAGAGTACAGTGATAGAACGCAAAAAGGATGTAAATTACTAATGTCTTTTCCGCTTGAATTTTAACAATTACTATCCTCGCAGACAGACTCACCCTTTGTGCATGACCCGTTACCAAACGTCCTCAATACTGCTTCTCGGTGGGGTGGCCCAGCCCAGGCTCTAACAGGCTATGACGGGCTAAGACGGGCCCGTCTTGGCCCGGTTTTCGCCCGGGCCGCGCCCGTGCGCGTTCCGCGCAGCGGTTCCTCTGGGTGCTTTTTTAGGCGTCTGACAGCCCCTCCTCCTTAGCAGCAGGGGTCAGGGATAAAGTGCGATGTGCTGGTCACTCGCAAGAAAGTGACGAGTGCTTCTCCCCGCGCAGCGGTTCCTACGGGTGCCTTTTCAGCGTCTGGCAGCCCCTCCTCCTTAGCAGCAGGGGTCAGGGATAAAGTGCGATGTGCTGGTCACTCGCAAGAAAGTGACGAGTGCTTCTCCCCACGCAGCGGTTCCTCCGGGTGCCTTTTCAGGCGTCTGTCAGCCCCTCCTCCTTAGCAGCAGGGGTCAGGGATAAAGTGCGATGTGCTGGTCACTCGCAAGAAAGTGACGAGTGCTTCTCCCCGCGCAGCGGTTCCTCCGGGTGCCTTTTCAGGCGTCTGGCAGCCCCTCCTCCTTAGCAGCAGGGGTCAGGGATAAAGTGCGATGTGCTGGTCACTCGCAAGAAAGTGACGAGTGCTTCTCCCCGCGCAGCGGTTCCTCCGGGTGCCTTTTCAGGCGTCTGGCAGCCCCTCCTCCTTAGCAGCAGGGGTCAGGGATAAAGTGCGATGTGCTGGTCACTCGCAAGAAAGTGACAAGTGCTTCTCCCCAGTACTCAAGTGGCACTTGTTTGCAGGAGATATGTTTGCTGTGTTTTTAAGTTCAAAGGGTGCCCTTCATTAGCGGACTGGGATCGCAACCCAGCCCTGTCAATTACGTCTGACCGGCGGGGGTGGTGGGGTGGGGTAGGGGGATGGGGGCTGGCAGGAACACTGCTGCTGTGATTTTGTTACAAGGGGCTGGCACTGCTGCAAAACCAGCCCCCACTGGTCAAAACTGGCCCCCACCCTTCCGGCCCACCGGGGAAACGCCCAGTGCCCACTACAGCCAGTCCGGCCCTGGCGCCCTCATATACAGTATTGATGTGAGAATATATTTCAAACTAAAATAGAGCTCAAGAAGTCGGATTTACGCTTTGCGTAGTTTCCTGTAATTTGCCAGAATTTCATATAATTACGCAGAAGAAAATTACGCCAATTTCGCACGCTCCTACTTTTGTACCTACAACAAAATTCTGTTAAATGATCAGTTATATAAAAGCTGTGACATTTATTTGTCTCTCTCTGATATATTTTCCATGAAAACTGTGGTGAAAGACAAACAATTCTTTTGATATTCACCTTTGAGAATATATAGCAAACTCTGGTCCCTTAGGAAGAAACACTGATTTGACACAGAAGGAGAACAGAAAATCTTGAACCAGTGCTTCTTAACCACTGGACATGGCTCTGAATGATATTCCATTCAATTGATTTTGAATTACCTCGAATAGCCCGTAGGGATCCCAAACACAGAAAAAACAGCATTGAACGTACTCACAGGGAGCAGTACAGTTCAGTCTACTGGCCCCGTCCACTCTGCACAGATTCACAAGTAACTTGGGCGTGTTGCAGTTTTATTGGACTTCATTTTTGAAGGAAATAAAATTGTCTCTTAAAAGTGTGTTAGTGGACTATATCGCCTTCCCTCTGTTTTCAGCCAGGAAGCTGTGCAGAAGGCCTCTATCCTGCTAGAAAGGGTTGGGTCCAGAGCCGCTCATGCTCTTGTAGAATAAACTCCAGGTGTACTTGGTTTCCTGCAGATCATATTCTCCTAGCAGTAGGTGTCCATCACAGTGGGATCCGGCACAGAATATTTGACTTTGCTGGCCATTAGGGCTCCAATAGCTAGCACTTCACCGCCAGCAGCCCTGGGGACTGTGTGATTTCAAGGGTGTTGTTTTTGTTCTGAGCCTATGGGGGACATGCTTTCTAATTGTGATTACCATCGAGGTGTGGTTATCATGTTGTGGCACACACTGTGATGGATGTGTGTATGTGGGAGATAGACATGAAAATTATAGCTACAGGAGGGACTAAACATATGAGCAGCTACATAGAACCCGCCGGACCATAACAGCAGCATGGATGCTCAGTGTGTACACCAAAAAGAGGCAGTGATCCGAGAAGGCCCAGTGTTATGTTATGACAATTTGTATAGCGCACTAATCACCTGTTAGGGCATCTAGGTGCTTGAGCAGGTGTGTAGGCATGTGGTTCTTACTGCACTATTCCAAGAGCCAGGTCTCCAGCTTCTTTCAGAACTTAAGAAGTGACGAGGAGGCTTTGTTGTGTTAAGGAAGGTCATTACATGTTTTGGATGCAATGTAAGAGAATGAGTGACCTCCCGCTCTGCTTCTGTGAATGCCAGGGGTGTGTGCGAGTGAGGCAGAGCGTAGCTATATGGCAGGCTGGTAGATGTGTATGGGACTGTTCAAGTATTATGCTCCAATGTTGTGTAAGCCTTTGCATGTGTGCGTGAGAAGTTTGAATTATCAGCGCTTGTGAATGGGGAGCCAGTGAATCTGCTGGAGGTGAGGTGTGATATGGGTGCGGCGTGGGAGGTTGAGTATGAGTCTCACGTTTTGGATGGCCTGGAGTAGGTGTAGGAGTTTCTTGGAGATTTTGGCCTAGAGAGTATTGACGTAGTCGAGCCTACTAGTGATGAGTGCTTGTAAGACGATCCTTCTGGTGTTCTGAGGCAGTCACTTGAACATCCTATGTAGCATGCAGAGGATGTGGAAGCAAGTAGCTCTCACTATGTTGATTTGTGTCATCATGTTGAGCTTGTAGTCAATGATGATTCACAGATTTTTTACATGGTGGTTGGGTGTTGGTCCTAGCTCCGACAGCCCCATATTGAGTCCAATGGGGAGGTACTGTTTCGAAGACCAGTACTTCCATCTTGACGGAGTTGAGCTTCAAGCAGATGTCCTCATATACTCAGCTACCAAAGTCATGCTGTTGGGTAAGTTGGTTCTGGTGGTGGTTGTCTTGTCTGTCAGTGAGAGGATGGATTGGGTGTCGTCGGCGTAGGAGACAATGGTAATGTTTTGGGATTGGATGATGTTGGCGAGTGGTGTCAGGTAGATATTGAACAGGGAAAGGCTGAGAGATGATCTGTGGGGGACTCCACAGATCAGGTTCTTCGTCTCTGACGTGAAGGGGTGCAATCTTACTTTTTGGGTCCTTCCCATGAGGAAGTAGCAGATCCAGTTAAGTGCAGCTCCTTGCAAGCCAATCTGGTGGAGTCTTCTGATAAAGGTTTTGTGGGAGATGGTGTTGAAAGCCACATAGAGGTTTAGCACGATGAGTGTCACTGTTTCTCCTCAGTCTAGGATGGTTCTGATGTCGCTGGTGGCCGTGATGTGTGCTGTTTCAGTGCTGTGGTTCTTTCTGAATCCTGATTGGGTGAAATCCAGCCAGTGGTGAGTCTCGAGGTGGGTTGAGAGTTGCTTGTTGATGGCCTTCTCAGTCACTTTGGCTGGATAGGGGAGAAGGGAGATGGGTTGGAAGTTGCTCATTTGGTTCGGGCCTTCTGATGATTTTTTGAGGAGAGCATTGGCTTCTGTGTGTTTCCAGTCATCTGGAAGTTTGGCAAACATGAAGGAAGTGTTGAAGATGTGGGTTAGGACCGTGCTGATTAGAGGTGCTCCCAGGTTGTAGATGTGGTGGGGGAATGGAATCGTTGGGGCCCTTGATTAGATGGTCTGCATGATTGTTGCCATGTCCTCTCTGGTGAGGGCTGTCCATTCTGTAAGGAGGCCTTCTTGATTGGTGATCGGTAGGTTGGTGATACGTTCCCTGGTGTCAGGTTGGTGTGTGAAGTTGCTGTAGATATTTGCGATTTTGCTGTGGAAGAAGTTTGATAGGTGGACCGTAGACTTCTTGAGTGGGGGTGATTTTGTTGATGGAGACTGGAGGTGTGGTGAAGTCTTTGACAATTGAGAAGATTTACTTGCAGCTGTTAGAGCTTCCTTCGATGTGGTCAACTAGTACTTTTTTCTTGGTGTATCTTAGTTGCTGGTGGTAGCGTCTGAGTGCAGCCTTGTAGGTGGATCTGTTAATGGATTTGTGGCTGGCTCTCCATTTCCTTTGTAGTTCCTCCATGTACCAGCTGGCTTGCTTTTTGGACCTCCTTTGCTTGTTGGTCAAGGGTTGCTTGAGGCTGCACAGTTCATGATGCAGTTGTTGAGTTTGGTGAAGCTCTTGTTGAGGTTGTATGTGGGGTTGGGTTGGGTGGATCCAAGCTGAGGGTGCTCAACCGATCTGAGTCTGTGATTTGTCTCCAGCTGTGGCTTAGTGGGCTGGTACTGGTGGGTGCATTGAACCAGCAATGTGTGTGGTACAGGTGTGGTGATGCAGAAGGGCTTGCCTTTGGCTGCCACTAAGTAGATCCTGGGAATGGGGAGGAGCGTAGGGGGTGGCACGCGGGGCTATAGAGGCATGGAACAGAAAGGGTGAAGGAGAATGCGACAGGAGCACAAGTAAGGAGCAGGGGAGGTGGGAGGTGGAAAAAGCATGGCAGGGGTGTTATGTTTGATATAGAGGCATGGTTTGAGATGCCCTAATATAGGCATAATCTTTCACCTACATTAGTTCCCTATTCTCCACAATAACGGGCACTGAGGGCTGAACCTTATCTAGACTGTGGTTTGGGTACAGAAGGAGGGTTTTTCCTGAACAATGGCCTCCTATACCATCTTCGATGTGCTCATCCAGTATGATTAAATATTCATAAGAGTTCTAGGAAACCAGGCAGGGGCTTGAATCCACCTGCATAAACATCTAGGTAACCGGTTCATCCCATACGTCATCTCCATACCCAACAATGGCTAACACAAGTGGCAAAGGGACTCTATACTTTTCTGTATAAATACAGTACCTCTTGCTATCAGTAGTTGGAGGGAACCGAGACTTTCAGGCCGACACACTGACCAGAGACGCTGAGGCTCCTGCATGCAGTCGCTCCAGCTGACAGTGGTCTAATCATCCCTTGCGGGGTGTCCAACTCGAGACCAGGACGAGGTCCCACACCCTCATTATTCAGGTAATGGGGTTTGACTAAATCCTAGTGGGATTCTTGGCTTCTTTCGCACCTACTCACATGCTAGGTACACTTAGGTACATCTAGGCAGGCATCGTAGCAGTATGCGCTTTATTTTATAAATGCATCTTATTTTCATGTATATGTTCCTGAATATTGCAAAATGGTAGAACTGTACTATCCCTTTTTATTCACTCTACTGCTGATCATATATCTCTGCTACTGTTTAACAGTTGTCGCAGCACATATATTTTATACTAGAAGAACAACTGTGCAATAAATTCTTATTGTAAACACGCTCGACTGTTTCTTCTGTGTAACTCTCTGAGACCAAATGAGCAAGCACGAGTGACTGAGCGAAAAGTAGTACATTGTTTCCACGAGACTGAGGAATCAGGGTTCTTGTGTTCTGAGGTTGCCAAAAACTAATCTCTCTGATAAAAAGGAGATTCTAGTGGCACTGTGAGCTAGCTAATGCAAACAGGCTAACATACGCGGTGGGGGTGCTCAAAATCAGTCTGCCACCAAGCCCACAGTGTATGTTATCCAAAAGCGCAGATCCTGCAGGGGTACTATAGGAACTACACTACATGGCGCCACCAACATTGGTTTGGTACTTATTTAACAGTAGAATCTGAGTAGTTCAGTCGTGCTTATTCTCAGAGACCCCTACTCACAAAAACCAGAGACGTCTTTAGTGGGTGGGCACAAACTCCGCCACAGCTGAGTAGGCGAGATATCCTATTTATTGGCTGTTGGTTAATCAAGCTTGAGGGACATTTAGTTCCCAAAATTTTGTAAAGCACCTTATCTTAATTTCCTTGGACAGTTATTCCGTATTCTGAACACAATGACTACCAAAAACGGAGAATTAGACCCGCTGGCACAAATAGGTCAGTAAGATGAGGAAGATGCCAATGCAATACAGATTGCACCCAATGTAAGACACGCACTCACAGTTAAACTCCTCAAAAATGGTGTACCAGCCAGAGGAGGTGTAGTAATAATCGTGATAGAGGCACATGAAGATTTCCAAACAGAGGTGTTCTATTCATGGGTTACATTCCCAGCAGCAAATGCTATAACAAAAACTTTTCATTATTATTTACATGAAGAAGTTCCAGTGGTCTACACTCCGTTTGAGGAGATTGAAATTCCGCTTACCTACCAGGAACATAATTTCTGGTTTAATGGCGCCCTACCCCACTCAAGAAGAAGAGCAACACTCAGTCCATTAGGAAGACCAGGAACAACATGGTCGATATTAGCGACCTATGCACCACATCCTGACATTGACACAATGCCAAATGATGAATTGCTTTTTCAACACAAAGAGTTGATAAAACTTTACAGAAACATGATACAATTCGTCATGAGGACGCTTGCGGTCGAACCAACAGTAATTACACCAAATACAGCTCTTACACAGAGCACAGCTACAAAAATTACTCCACAAACATTTCACGGGGTAATGGGTAAAATGCCCACAAAACGTGAACAAATTCCTTTCTGGGTAGCTCAGAAAATAACCCAGTTAAAAGCAGTATTCCCAATTACCACACCATTTGAAAAACACAGAATGTTAACAATCTGCTTGCTCATGGGGATTACACCACAGTTAGAGGATTGTACCTCTTGGAGTACAGTCTTTGCTGCCATATATACCAGAACTCATGATATTCCTTCATTAGCAGTGATACCAGATGTATTAAGACAAATACAAAATGAGTACGGAGCAGAGCCTGCTCTGAACTTAGGGATGAAGTTATTAAATAACTACGACCAGGTATCAGCCATAATACTAGCTAACATTAAAGGGGAAGCAGCATCAGTGGCAATCTGCCAACGCCTACGGGAGTTCTCTCCATTAGAACAGGAGAATGAACTACCTAAAAATAATTGAAACTGCGTATGCAGAGTTAGGCAGGGATAGTTTGGGGGGAAAAGCTGTAAAACCTCAACTAATGGGCAGTCCTGAAAAGGACACTTCTAAGCAGACACCGACTTCTTCTAAAAAGAAGTGGGATAATAAAAAACAACAAAAGTTTAAAGACAACAGATCTCAGTCCCGCGGTAGGTCTCCTCCACAGGAGCCCTCTGAAAAGAGGTACAACCTTAGGAATAGGGATAATATTAGGAAACCTGACAGGTATCAGGATACTGATACACGTTCCTCTCATTCCTTTCAGGGCTCGAAGAAAAAATCCAAGAGAGAAGGACGGTCAGAACATAAGGAGGAGCGCACACAGTCCAGAGACAAGCAGCACGCTCCAGACTTTACTTCCAAAAAAGAAGATAAGCCAAAATCAAAACATCAATTTAAGAAAAAGAAAGTTGCTGGTCTGAAAATCAGACATGCCCAGAATTCTGAGGACACAACTTCTGAACGGGGAATGGGCTCTGACGCTGCTAGACAGTGCGGCAGAAGTAACAATAGCTTGCCAGAACCTGAAGGAATTTCTGGTGACAGCGGACTTGAATGATTACATCAGGGTGGAAACACCAGACAAAAGGGTGAGCGTCCCACACAAGTTATATGAAATAACACTCCGGATGGAGGGGGACAAGCCCAGGAAAGTAAAAGGTCTCTTTTGGAAGAACTTATCATCTGGGTATGACATCCTGTTAGCCGAACAATATTGGCCGCCAGCATTCATAATGGAGTGCCCCAGGGGAGAAAGTATAATTTTTCCTGCATTTTCCGACCATGTTCCCGTTCACCTTAAACATACATATGCACGGGAGTGGCCAGTAGCCCAAGCTCCAGCATTGTACAAAAATCACGCTGGGTGGGATGAGGATTCAACCTACCACGTGATCCCGTTAAAAGTTTCACCTAATGCTCAGAGGCAATACCCAATGAAGCAAGAAGCTAAAAAACAAGTCAGGGAGATCTTAGATCAACTTGAATACCAGGGGGTCATTGAAAAATGTACCTCTCCAATGAACAATCCTTTGTTTCCCGTCTCTAAACCCGACAATACATATCGTCTAGTTTTAGATTACAGACATTTAAACTCATGCACAAAGACATTTGCTGTCCAAAATGCACATAGTGCCGCATTAATGAATAACATTGTGCGGAAAAAATACAAAACAACACTTGATATCTCAAATGGCTTTTTCTGCCAAAATATAGCGCCTGAAAGCTGGTATCTAACCGCATTCTCAGCGTTAGGGTCCCAGCGACAATTTTGTCGACTCCCCCAAGGGTATAAGAATAGCCCCGGGGTATTTTCAGGAAGGGTAACAGAGTTACTTCAAAAATTTGATGAAGAAGCATTGTCCTATGTGGATGATATTTATCTAACGGACGACGACTTAGAGAGGCACTTGACCAGGGTAAGCACCATTATTATGGGATTCGCCACTGAGGGCTACAAATTTAACTTTAAAAAATCAAAAATAGCCCACCTCAATGTCCTATTTTTGGGATATGAGCTGTCAAGTGAAGGGAAAGGTTTAGCAGCAAACTTTTTAGAAAAATGTGTGCTGCTCCAGCCTCCAAAATCATTAAAAAATTTACAATCAATACTGGGATTCCTAAATTTTGGCAGAACATACATTTTAGATTACGCACAAAGGGTAAAACCTTTCTACGACTTAATAAAACCTGACTTTTCAGCCATAAATTGGACACAAGAACATAGTAATATTCTTCGTTCACTCCAGGAAGACATGATAGCTTCCAAACACTTGCAAACACGCGTAAACGTACGCCACTTGGTGATCCGTATAATTGCGGGTCAATGCGGGTACACTTACTTAACCTTCAAAGAAGGAGAAACAGTACCAATCGCATACAAATCACACCTGTACACGACTGCAGAAATGCGCTTTACTTCAACAGAAAAAATTCTGACAGCTGTTCAGACCGCTGTAGCAAGAGAAAGAGCACTGGCACAGGGGAAACGCATTATTGTCGTAACCCCGGTACCGACTTTAGAAGCTGTTACAAAGGCTAGCATTCCAAATGCGAAAGCCTTACATCCAAGATGGATACAATGGGCTAATTCTCTTACTGCAATGGACGTTGAATACAGATTTGATCCAAGTTTAAAAACACAGGCATTCCTGCAATATGAACATGAATATCCTCTACCAAATGAAATCTTGCCTCGCGATCAGTATGAATATATTATTTATACTGACGGATCTGCGCAACCGGCCATAGAAAGTAAGCAGCAATACAGCGCAGCGTGTGCTATCGTTGAAGGTCGCATGCAGGATGGAAAGTCCTATCTGAGTTGCACAAAAACGCAATCGCTAGGAGACTGCACGGCACAGTTGGCAGAGTTAAAAGCACTGATACTGACACTTGTCTGATACTGGCACTTGTAAATACGGATCACGAATTCCCCACACTAATCGTATGTGATTCGTTTTACTGTGTTCAGTCATATAATGAATACCTATACCATTGGGAGCAAAACGGATTTAAAGATGCGAAAGGTGGCACAATTAAGCCTAAAATGCTATGGGAACAGGTAGCAGAGTTGAAAAACGAGCTACCAAGGACTCACGTGATCCATACACTGAGTCATCAACGTGATGGCGTTCATGTTGAAGGGAATTCATTGGCTGATGAAGCCGCAAAGGGGGCTGTTCGCACGGCTTCCGTAGCTGCACTCACTCGTTCCAAAACGAGAATAGATGGTGAGATTATGGTAGCTGTCATTGCTTCATGCAAAGGCAGCACAGCAGTACCTAAAAAATTTCCACTCAAATACTCCTACAAGTTAGATGCAAGTAACATTCCATATGCTCAGATTTCTGGAGTGGGGGATAGGGTAATACCAAATATGGATCGTAGGCAAGGTTTAATACTAGCAGCACACGAGGGTTTGGGCTCTGCGCACACAGGCGTTACAGCGACTATTTCTTTACTGAAACAGCGCTATTGGTGGCCAGGGTTAACTAAGCAAACTAAAGAATATGTCTTGAATTGCGACATCTGCCAGCAGATGAAAGGCTCCACGGTAGCAAAACCCGCGCAAACGCCATTATTAAAATCAGACAAACCTCTTGCATGTGTGTACTTGGACAACTGCGGCCCCTTACAAACGGACAGGGCTTACAAATATATCATGGTTCCAGTGGATTCCTGCTCGAAATTCCTATGGGTATGGCCTCAGCGCTCGGCCGACGCTTGAACTGTTATCAAAGATTTGCGAGCCTTTATCGGCACATACGCAGTTAGCACGTTACATTCTGACCGCGGCCCTGCGCTTAGCTCTCGGGCTTACAAAGAGGCCATGGAAGGAATGGGCGTAGCATTGCGGTACTCCTCTCCGTACCATCCCGAGGGAAATTTGGTTGTGGAGAGGAAAAACCGGGACTTAAAGCAATCTTTAACAGCTAGGGTATTAGGCAAGGGCGGTAGTTGGGTCAAACACCTTTATGGGGTACAGCAGGCGTTAAACAACCAGCCAAGAAACACTCTAGGGGGTGTCACTCCATATGAAGTCCTCTTTGGGACACAAATGTGGGTACCTGATCTTGATTGTGAAGGCGCAGTGGCGGATGAAAAACCATTTGATATCCATGATCGTTTGGCTGTTTTACAGGATTTAAATGAATCCAGGACAAAACAAAGCAATGTCCGAATAAAGCAGACCGCTACTGGGGAAGTCAAGGCAGACACGGCAAGACCTGTCTGGATCCCAAAAGTCGGGGATCTGGTCAGAGAGAAAATTGCGGACAAAAAGGAATTTGGACCTTTATACAGAACACCTGTACCAGTCCTTGCAGTACAAGGAACAAGAACTGTACTTTTGCCGCCTCTTGCCGGGAAAAAGGAGAAAAGATTTGCCTCAATCGACTTAATCAAACCACACTATGTGGCCAATAATAAGCAGTAGGCCTCGTGGTCTCCACAATAGCAGACGCCCTCCTCTAGCTACAATCCAAGAAGTTTAAACAGAAAGACTCATCACGTTTGAAGAGCCACCTGTAAGGAATGAAGGACTAAGCAACAATGCTATGGAACTTGTTCCACTTGAACCAGACATTCAAATTCAAAATGAACATCAGAATAATTCACAAGTTGCAATTAGACCTAATACAGAAGTCTACATCAACATGCCTCGTCAAGAGCAAAATAACATTTCAACTAATCCCGATGCAATTCCTACAATTGATCGAACTGCTTCTGGCTATTTCATGAACTTTGATATGTTTTCTCTGGATCCAAGCGAGCTGGAAACGACGCCAGCCAAAACACCATTCAAGCAACAAATAAAGAACTTTCTTCACTTTCTAAAAAAGACAAACCTGGTATCGCCTTGGATTGAACTCTGGGTAATTTCTGGGATATTGTTTTTTTTTCTGGCTTGGCTTAGTATTAACTTTTAGTATGCTTATTAATGGACGCTATCTTCAACAAAGCTCCACAGTCCAAAAGGTCAACATACTACTGAAGCCACATCCATCATCACATCGTGAGCAAAGAGCCTTGTCATCAGTGAACATTACAGCAGTTCCTATACCGGATGTATAGTATGGGACAAGGTTGATTTTAACATATTCGGTCCGATCGAGCTTTTAAAAATTAATCATGTATTTTTAAAATTTCATTAAGTGATATCATTACCTCAAGTACATTTTCTGATGATTGGGACTCTGAAACAATTAATAACATGTTGTCTGATTTAGAGAAAACTGCTGCATTTGCTAATAATGAAATGTTAGAGGGTTCTTCAGATTATGACACATTTTACTGTTACCAACATTATGGTCATCATGTCCTGCACAAATCCATTTCACCTAGGAATGTTTTTGAGTACCATCAGTGGGAACATTGCCCAGCACCACCAAAAAGTAGTTCACAAACGTTTGCACAGAAATTTTCATACTTTTCAGGGTTTAACACCACAGATCCAGACTCATATTACTATAAGGTTGCACCAACACCAGCACTGAAAATTATGTTCACAAACACTAAACAGATTTACTCTGCTTCCTTTTTGGCCCAATTGTCTGAACAGGGTTTCGGCCTATGGAAAGATGAAATTCACTTAAAATCAGTTTGGGGTTCAAGGGACTGGCAAGTCCAGGGTACAGTGGCACTATTTAGAGCATGCCTCATTCCACAGCAGATGATTTTTTTAAATGATACTGTGCAACAGACATCCTGTCTTGGACTAGCCAAGAACAAGGACCTGAACACTCCTAGGTTTCCAACACCAACACAGGGGTGGCAAAATTCAACTACAAAAGAAGGGGCAACAGTAGATGACATACTAAAGTACAATAGGACAGACCCAAATTGGAAACAGTGGGTGGTTTGGCCCTTAGACACGAATAGCTGTCATAAGAGATTCCTGAACATCACCGAGGGACTCAGTATCCATAGGCCAGACCCACGTTATGTACAGAGAGAACATCCAGAGGTAGTAACACCCTATAGTGTTGGGAAGTTGTGCCTCAGTTGGCTAGAAACCTCAACACTTGCAGAAGTGAAACAACACTTATCTTTACTCTCACTTGACATGGATCTTAGGGACTTTTTACTAGGACCCAGGAAAACACGTCAAAAACGTTTCATATATGCAGGCATTTATGCTGCCGATAATGAAAACTGGAAGATTTCCCAGCAAGAGGCCACAGAGAGCATACGGTAAATAGACCGTATAAACTTAGAAAAAGCTTTAGCTGTGGTAGATAATGGGTTAACAACTTTGACCTCCAGGATATATTCACTGGGCAACATTGTATCTTCTGCTATCGACATACTGGAACAGGATTTAGCCATATTACAACACGGCCAATCTCAGTTACGTTCTATTATGTTATTAAGCTGGACACTGCAATCTTTACGTGCAGGCTTTGTGCCTTGGCGTTTTATAAACAGTACGTCTCTGTTTTCAGAATACAATCTAACAGATACACAGATAGAAATGGCACAAAGGGGAGCTAAATATACAATGCTGCGTATTGAAAAACTGGACAGGCTACCATTCACAGTGGCGGAATCAGCATCAACAGAATGGCTAATTCACGGCCATATCACTCTCCCGGTCACGACTTTTCAGTTTCATTATTGCCTTGAGCAAAGGCAGGCAGGCAGATATGAAAAATTGGGTAAAGAATACATTAATAAATCCTGGGATTTACCATATAGATTTCGATGCCGGAGTGGGGATCGAGAAGTGTTTCTTAGTGGTACAAACTGCAAGAACGCTTTAAGCGGCTTTCTCATGTGCCAAGATATTGTTTTGCACGGAGCATGTAATGGTTCAATAGTGAATCTGTCTTGCCACATGAAAGGAACTCCAGCTGCCGTGATCACACCAGTTTTTGAGTTACTCTCGAATGGGAGTTTCTTGATGCTGAATAATCAAGTTTGCTGTGGCATGCTTCTGGGCATCGCGTATCTGGTCACCGTGAACGCCAGGGTTACTTGCTGTATGCAAGTATTGTTTCCCCCAATAAGTACAGTCAGGGAGGCGCCTTTGTGGCCTTCGTTAGAGATATCTTTTATAAAATTTGACACTTTGAGCAGAATGAAAGCCATGCTTTTACAGCAAACTGTACCCTTAACCTCCACTCGAGAGACCTTTGATCTTCAAGTTGCAAGGACCTCGACCGAGATACAGGCACTTATTCGTACAAACTGCCCCTTTCATTTCATAGAAATGGTGGGTCGTATCTTTAACATGTCTGATACGAGTGGTATTGTACACCTATTTAAGGCCATAGGGTCAGGTTTTCTAAGCACCTTCCAAACAGTCCTCGGAGTTATCCCAAATTTTATACACTCCGTATTTGGAAGCATCTTTGGAGGTTTACCTCTGATACTGCTTTTAATAGCTGGAATCCTGATCGTCATTTACTTGATACGCAATGGATGGCCCAATCATGAACGAAATGGCAAAAGCTCTTCTGGAACGTAGATACCGTGAGTGCATGGTACAACATCTGGGCGCGCCTCGCCTACGAGAACTGAGTGCTTCTTGGTTCTTATGGTTTAGACCAGTCTGGATGGACTGCATCTTACCTGTTCTTCGATGCCTGTTTTGCGGTGAAGAATGCGTGTTGGACATTTGTCTGACACTCGAGTCGGAGACGCCTGCGGACTTGAACACGAGGCTGGAACCGCTGAGGTCCCACGCTCGGCTGTGTCCCCAGCGTATTCCTATCCTGACGACTGCATTCCTTGAAAACCCGCAGGTGCCTTTTGCTACAACTGGGGTGAGCATCAGCTCAGCCACCACTAGCACTGACACTAGCACAAGCGCTACAACTAGCACCTCGGGCACTGAGGTATCGACTACAGCACCAGCTGCCGATATGCCAACTATGGGCAGTACTGAATATCATCTGTGCTCCATCGACGTACTGTGTGAAATATTACAATTCCCGTCCCCTACAGCAAGTGACTGTGATGTTGCGTCTCCCAGCCAGGACACTTAAACTTCAATTGGCTCATCATGTGCTGGGAAAGAATTTGGAGTTTCCTTTTTCATTTTGACTCTGATTAAATTTGGAACATTTCCTACTAAATTGACACTATCGCTAGACAAAGCATGGCCTTCTAAAACGCTTGTAAGAGTTTTAAATTCTATAAATGAACTCAGTTAGACCTTTAGCTTGAGTACAAATTCAAAAACTGACTCTACACATTTTTCCCCTCTTAGAAATGTTTTTAATATGCTTTTAAAATTTTAAAAATGTCTTTATGTGGCTCACTGACAATTATATGCGCGACCACTTAGTATGAATTAGTAGTTTGCTGTCATTGTTTATTATTGTTGACTATTAAGAGGAGTGGGTGTTATGTTTGATATAGATGCCCTAATATAGGCATGGTTTGAGATGCCCTAATATAGGCATAATCTTTCACCAACATTAGTTCCCTATTCTCCACAATAACGGGCGCTGAGGGCTGAACCTTATCTAGACTGTGGTTTGGTTACAGAAGGAGGGTTTTTCCCGAACAATGGCCTCCTATACCATCTTTGATGTGCTCATCCAGTATGATTAAATATTCATAAGAGTTCTAGGAAACCAGGCAGGGGCTAGAATCCACCTGCATAAACATCTACGTAACCGGTTCATCCCATACGTCATCTTAATACCCAAGAATGGCTAACACAAGGGACAAAGGGACTCTATACTTTTCTGTATAAATACAGCACCTCTTGCTATCAGTAGTTAGAGGGAACTGAGACTTCCAGGCCGACACACTGACCAGAGACACTGAGGCTCCTGCATGTAGTCTCTCCAGCTGACAGTGGTCTAATCATCCCTTGCGAGGTGTCCAACTCGAGACCAGGACGAGGTCCCACACTCTCATTATTCAGGTAATGGGGTTTGACTAAATCCTAGCGGGATTCTTGGCTTCTTTTGCACCTACTCACATGCTAGGTACACTTAGGTACATCTAGGCAGGCATCACAGGAGTATGCGCTTTATTTTATAAATGCATTTTATATTCATGTATATGTTCAAGACTATTGCAAAATGGTAGAACTGTACTATCCCTTTTTATTCACTGTACTGCTGATCATATATCTCTGCTACTGTTTAACAGTTGTCGCAGCACATATATTTTATACTAGAAGAACAACTGTGCAATAAATTCTTATTGTAAACACGCTCGACTGTTTCTTCTGTGTAACTCTCTGAGACCAAATGAGCAAGCACGAGTGACTGAGCGAAAAGTAGTACATTGTTTCCACGAGTCTGAGGAATCAGGGTTGTCGTGTTCTGAGGTTGTCAAAAACTAATCTCTCTGATAAAAAGGAGATTCTAGTGGCACTGTGAGCTAGCTAATGCAAACAGGCTAACATAAGCGGTGGGGGTGCTCAGAATCAGTCTGCCACCAGGCCCACAGTGTATGTTATCCAAAAGCGCAGGTCCTGCAGGGGTACTATAGGAACTACACTACAGGGGGGTGGGGGCTGCTGGGAGAGCAACAGGGAGGCAGAAGGCCTGACTCTGAGAGAGAAAACTCAAGTGGGCAAAAGGCACAAAAGCAGAAAAGAGCACAGAAATCACAAAAAGCGTAACAAAAAGGTCACAAAAGAGCACAGAGGAGTAGACAATGGGCTTAAATGGTACCACGAGATCAACAAAGAGGGTACAAAAAGAGCACAGATGATTCTAGAAAGTGCAGAAAGGGCAAAACTAGTGCAAAGTAAATATAAAAGAGAGTAAAAAGAGCACAGAAGAGCATAAAAGGCACAGAAATGGGCACAAATAGCACAGAAGAGCTGAAAATAGCACAATTGAGCACAAACAGCACACGGACACAAAATAGCACAGAAGGGCGCAAGGAGTGAGAACAGAAAGCAGAGTGAAAGCTGGAGCTGAGGGACTGAGGCGGGTGCCTTGAGGTGAAGGGGCTCAGTCTGAAAGGGCCTAGACTGGTTGGAGGATCAGTCCAGGTAAGTATGGGGCTGGGCCTCGGCACCAGTATTCCATATGGCAACGTGTGCCAGTCAGCAATGGTGTCTGTAAAAAATTGGGCTATTATTTGCGAAGTGTGAGAGCCCCACTCAAATAATAAACACAATCCTTGCCAGTGTAAACCACAAAAGTCACAAAATAAACCTGTGCTTAACCCTCTGGTAGCTTGGTA
Organism: Calotriton arnoldi; assembly: GCA_963921515.1. Taxonomy (NCBI): domain Eukaryota; kingdom Metazoa; phylum Chordata; class Amphibia; order Caudata; family Salamandridae; genus Calotriton; species Calotriton arnoldi. The sequence goes on along the minus strand of CAWUFW010021404.1, from coordinate 87,204 downwards.
CAAAGTCAGTCAGGCTTATTTAGAGACAATGTGCAAAGTATTTATGCAGCACTCAAACAGTAATAAGGTGAAAACACAACTCAAGAACAATCCCAAACCACTTTAGGAAAATAGAGTAACATTTATCAAATAAAATTACACAAAAATGACAAAATGCCAATGAGTAGAATCGGAGTTATACATTTTTAAAGCTTCAAGTAAAAATAGTGTCAAAAAGCACAAAGCTCCACTCGCGGTTATCTGCTTGTGCTGGACTGAGTCCAAGTCACAAGTTCAGGCACATCGCGATGCTGCATGGGTCGAATACAGGAACCAGGTTTGCCCCAGTGGAGAGTTTACCTTCTCAAAGTCCAAGTTCACGCGAGGAGCCTCAGATGAAGCTTCGTGTTTTAGGGTGCTGCGAAGAGCTCATTGTCAGTGCACGGAGCAGGTCATCGCTGGAGCTTTGCTTTGGCAAGAGATGTGGGTATACACTGTTAGGTGTGAAGAGCCATTCTCCATCAGAACTTTGCGTTGTTAGGAGACGTTGGAGATCGGTGCTGACGTGAGGAGCCTGCTGTGGTCGCAAATAGGCTTAAATCTCTGGATTTTCACTTGAAGCTTGGTCTTGAAGCAGGTGTAGTACACTTTGATGCCAGCCCAGGGCCCACGTCCTGGGGGGCACCTCCTGGGAGTTAGGACCCACTCCAGCGAAGGCCAGTAACTGGGCTCAAGCAGGTCCAGTTGGTGCTGGTCAGCTGGGCAGATTCAGGGAAGGCCTCTAGAAGCTTGTTGTGTCCCTGTAGCTTAAACAAGAGGTCAGCCAACTTACCCTTGGAGTCACTTCTGGGGATCCTGGTTTCAAGGCAGGCAGGTCTATTCTTCCTTCTTCCTAGAGCAGGACAGGACAGTCTTTCTTCTTAATCTTCCACAGGTCCAGGAGTGTTCTGATGAGAGGTTTGGATGGCACCACCTTTATACCTAGTGTGGCTAGGCCAGGTCCTCCCTTAGCACAAGCAACCCTGGACCGGTTTCGCCCTAGTTAGTGCTCATCAGCCAGGTATGGCTTGGTTCGAGTGACACAGTGTGCACAGGACCCACATCTGGGCTTACTCTCCCACGAGGGTGACACACTAAAGAATGCAAGTATACTCTAAGAGTGGCTGTTTCAGAATAGTAGCTCAAAATCTGACTTTACCATTAAAGAGGGTTTTAAGCTACAATTCAAATGAGTGGAAGAAGCATTTCTTTAACTGTTACCAAACTGAAGTTATCTCTTATTAAGTGTAATAAGGTAACTCAGTGTGAGTCTATGGAGAGATAGCCTTGCTACAGTGAAAAACGACTTTAGGAGTTTTTCACTGCCAGGACACGTAAAACTGAAATACACATCCTACTTTTAAAATACCATGCATCCTATCCTAAGAGCCATCAGAGCCTACTTTGCGGTTACGTATATGCAGGTTTAGGCCTACAAAAGTTTTATTTCGCCAGGTCAACATTTCATTTTAAAACCGCACTGCAGGCTGCAGTGCCAGGATGAGAAATATTTTGCAGGGCTACCTTAGTGGGTGGCATATTGAATGCTGCAGCCTGCTAGTGTCACAAACTCTGGCAGGGACTGGTGGCAGGGTAGAAGAAGTAAGCATAACATTGGATACAAAGCCGCTGAAGATCACACAGAGAGTCAGACCTGAAAAGAGATTAAAAGTGGAAGATCACACATGCGAACAAGATGGTAAAAGCTGAGAAAGTCATTCAAGAAGCAATTTGGCATTCAGACTAACTAACACCCTGGATGGACGTGCAAGACCTATATATATATAACAACATTAGCAAACAGGGAATGTGGTGTAAAGCATTCGGGAGCTCCACATGGTAAGACTGAAGTTCAGTAAGTTTCTCACCCACAATTGCTGTTGCAGATACTGATTGCCAATACCCACATATAGGATTTACATGCAAAGCAGGGTCTATGTAGATGATACCTATGGTGATGTTAGAAAAGTGACTCAAATACTATGCTCACAGTGGACAAGAAACACCACCTAGGTTATCAGCTGTGCCTACAGATCCTGGCTATCAAACTTAAATACACAGCCACAATAGACAAGGAATTAGCAAGGAGGAGTGCTTAACAGGAAAGAAGGGAAACAAAGGGCACACCTAGCAGAAAGCAAGTAACAGCCACACAAGGAAACTAGAAGCTAAGACAGCGGGAATAGGAAAGTTGTAATTTAAAAACTGGAATAAAAGGAAAGAAATAAGGCACAAGGAAAAGGTAAATACAGAAGGAGAGAGCATTTGAGGGAGCACTAAATAGTACTGGCCCAGAATTCAAGGAAGCAAATGAACAAAGGAATTAGCTACAGCTCAGGAACAGGAAACAAGGAATAACTATATCTCAGGAACTCTGGAAACAAGGATATCAAAATCTCAGTAAACGGGCCAGCCAAATAGAAAGACAGCTACAATGACCAATGCTAGACTGAAGGGAGCTGGGGCTTAAAAAAGTTCACGGAGATCATATGCACCAGGTGCGAGCAAGTTAGCAGCTGCCAACCACAGATGTGCTGAATTCCTCCATCCATCCTTCACCTGCAGGAGTGAACACGAAGCAGTGAGCAGGGGACTATAGGTAATGGAGTTTCAAGCATGAGCAGACTGGCTTCCACAAAACCTGGCATGGATTGGGAATGGATGTCAATTTCCAAATAGCGTCCAAATGGCTGGAAGTCAGTATATGCATACAGGGGAAGGTCCAGAAGCTTATTAGAACACTGGAAAGTCCCACAATTCGACACCTTGGTGGTGGGCACGAGAGTGCAGGGAGCAAATTGTGACAGCTAGTAGCATTTAATTTACAGGCCCTGGGCACATGTAGTACCATTTGCTAGGGACTTATAAGTAAATTAAATAGATCAATCAGGTGTATATCAATTTTACCATGTTTAAAATGGAGAACACAAACACTTTTTCACTTTTTAGCTGGATTAAAGCGTGCAGAGACCTAAAGCCAATAAAAACAGGTTCAATATAGGAAGACAAACATCTGGTCTGACCTCGTAGAAAGAGCCAGGTCTGACAGTGTCTAAAGAGTAAAAGGATGACAAAAGGTCAAGAATTTGAACTGGTGACATGAACAGTAGCCATGCACTTTTTTAGGGCAAGGATACTGCCTACTAATAAACAAACACACCCCATGTACGAGGAAGAAATTGGAAGAGAAAACGAGGCATGCAGTCTGAACTGAAACTATAAAATATTTGAATGGCCCAGACCCCACCTCCTGCTAGGACAAATTGAGCCCAAATTTTGATCAGTAGCTCCCCCTACCCTCAAGAGCCTCTCAAGCTCTTAAAGACTCCCAAATGTGGATGAGCAGCAGTCGGTGAGTCCAAGAAGGGTTGTGGCTAGACCCTAGCCAGACAAGCATCCTGCACAGCTGAGGGCGAGAGACAAAGCTCTTGGTTGATTGCTGCCCTGATAGAGCAAGAGCAGAGTGTCCTGCCTAATTTCACCATTCTGTTCTCACCACTCCATGCAAGCCTAATTCTTTCGTTAGATCCCACAGATATTTGCCCTTTTCAGTTTACATAAGAGAGACCCTCAATACGTTATAGAACTTCCTCTCAGACAATTTTCACTTTCTTTATTTATAGTCAATGACATTTCCGAATAAAAAGAAAAAAAGGGACAATAAGTCAAGCAGAGCCCAATTACTTAATTAAATTCTGCTCTACCTGATTCCGAGTAGTTAGGTTTTACCACACCCGGTATTTCCAGGTGTAGGAGAAGCTGACTCTTTTTTTTCCAGTTGGGACTTTGGCTGCAGTAGCCAAGAGTCATTCCTGTTTTTTGGGGGGGTTTTTCTGGCAGGGGGAAACATAATGTTCCCACCTGATAGAAATGACTTTTATTTTCACCTGTCTCCTCGCCTATACCTTCTCTCATGCCCCTCAGGCCTACACATACAGAACAGGTGGTAAATGTGTGCAGTGAAACCCCATGAAATGGCAAATTCTGTGACGTTTTGCAACCAGGAATATTGGTCCGATGCAGTAATTCTCCTCATCATGGGATTTTAATCCTAATTGCACTGTATACAAGTGATTTTACTGTTATCCAAGTAGTGTACAATCTATAATCAGGGCCAATATGGTGAAAGAGACTTACCCTGCTTCCATTGTTTTGACTAGTACAGCAGCATGGCACCGTTTTGGTAGTTCTGATTTCATTCAGTCCTAGCCCCGCTCTTCTCTTTAACACATATGTCTTTCCAGTGATGGAATGTCAGGAGTAATTAGTGATGAGTTGCTGATCTGGATTAAGGTGCATCGACAGAGCAGTGGGTGAGATCTAAGTCCTAGATTACAGAAGGGTGCCATCTTCTAGGCTTAAGGTGCATGGCAGAGCTCGTGACTGAGCAAAGCAATTCATTGGAATGAGTGCCACAGGTAGGGTGACCAGATTTTAAAAACCAAAAGCAGGGATATTTCCCAAAAATAGAAGAAGGACTACAATTTTACATCATCCAAGTGCCTCAGAATGCCTGTGCTCATCAACATAGAAATTCAGAACAGGTACTAAGAAAATACATGAAATGAAATTTTTAAACCCAGTATCATACCTGTTAATTAAATTGCTTCCTTATAACATTTGCTAACTAGCCCTGCTTTAAAACACATACAAATCTGCATTCGACTGTTTTCAATCGACCCTCTCCAAAAACCGGGACACAAGCTAAATTTGCTGAAATCTGCCGGGACAGCTGGTGAAAAACTGGGACTGCCCTGGCAAATCCAGGACTCCTGGTCACCCTAGCCACAGGCCAAGTGCATAGGGAACCGGCAGAGCTAAAGGATTGGTTCAGCGCTCAGAGATCAATAAATTTGCAACTAAACAAGGCCCAATTACATTGCCCAACTAAGGCCCTTCGCGCTGGAGTCAGTGTAAAATGCAAAGTTCAGACCTAACTTACCAATCTCCAACCGAACCTGCATTACTCATAGAAAATAATGTGACGATGGCATCTTTTTATAGTTGAATAGTTGATGGCAATAATTATTAACACTCTCTAAATAAAGACGAACACAGAGTGTATATTTATAATGTTTTATCTAAATAATGTGAAAATAAATGCTCATCAAGTACCAATACACGGTACAAATCATGGAATACCACTGAATAAACAATTAGCAAACAGAAAATGACAAATCACATCGACAGTGCATTGAAGGAGTGGAAAGGCGAAGAGAGAAAAGTTTCAGAGACAAAATACATTTGCAAATGATTATGCAAATTCAGGTTTCTATCTATACTGTCCCAGGAGGAAACAGGAAATCTGCTCTCTGGCCAGGGGAGCAGCAGGGCCCCTCAAGAAGATTTGTAAGGGCAAAGTCTAAGTCAGGAATCAGGAACAGGAATAAACAAGTAGGCCTCTACATCAAACCGACGACAGCGACGATCACACCTAACGCCATCAGCACCTCTCGGAACAGGAGCTAACCCCTCCCACCAGGGCACCTCAATTATACCCTAAAACCTAAAAGTCCAACCCACACTTGTTTCATTTCTGAGTAAATTCTACATTTTGATTGGTTAAGGAAGGGGGTGTACTGTCACACCACACTCGGCATATCCATCTTTCTCAATGTTCTATTGTTTTGTTTTTTCAACATTACAACTACATCATCTCAGGAAATACAAGTATACAATATCAGACTTCAGTTTCCTTCTCTCTCCGGAATTGTGTCAAATTCTGTTACTTCTTGTGCCACTCGTGCGCTTCCAGAGGAAACGTTCATCACTTGTCGATTGTTTTTCGTCTTCACGTTTAACTTTTGGCAGGCACACATAAATTTGAAGGTCGCTCACATTTGCCTTCCCTCCACATTCTCTTTTGCTTTTTCAGTTAATAATTCTTTATTTTGCTTAACCCATGGTTCTACGGAAAATAAAACAAATATAATTAATCATTTGAAAATGATTTTCTTTACGCACCCTCCCAAATGCTACATCTAACCATACGCAACCCATATTAGATTTGTCTGACAAACGTTAATAATCATGCACAAAAAGCAGCATTTAGTCTCTTTATCTTCATTAGTCAAGCATTTGCGGCCTAGTTCAGTGCTTTAGTACGCACTTGCGCAGTATTATTTTCCCTCATGCTAGTTATTAAAACCATACGTTTTTCACTGCACGCTGTTAGAAAAGTTAGAAAATGTTACTTGGGGTCTCAATCCGAGCAGGTTTTATTTTTCGAAAACCCTGCTCCATCAGTGCATTGAAACTGGTGCCAGAGGCCGAGGACAAATTACATTGACTGTCCGAGTGGTAGACCTGGCTAATGTATTACAATGGGTGGTGGTTTAGCATGGAGGGTTGCACTTAGGTGTACGGAGTACTAACTTGCCTTTGTGTCAGTATTTGATTGCTGTTGAATTCTGCCAGTTAAGTTTATTGTGAATTGGACGAGAAAGGTGTTGGATGCAGGGTTATTGTGGAGTACTGCAAGTTACCATTATGATCCTTTGGTTATTCTGGTTAAAGAGGTGATGGTTTAGCATAGAGTGATGCAACTTCGAGTTAAGGAGACCTGGCAACTGGTTTGTACGGAGTGGTGCATATCAGAGCGCATTTGCTGAGCTGATTAGTGGGTGTTAAAGCAGCATGTACTGCTGCATGTTAGGGCTCTAGGGGTGTGCAAAGTTGCGTGAGCAACAGCCACTCAAATTTTGCCCATTAGCTTTATTCCTGCCATCTCCATTCTGCCTCAAATGCAGTCCTTAATTTGTGCCAGTGTTTTCCGGTGCTCAGCACCGGCACTTATTTCGTAACTCGAGCACATATTTAATGCAGTCCATCACGTGGTGGCACTGTCAATCTATTTCTTTTTTTTAAAAAGCAGGCGAGAAAAGTGTTCATCAATTAAATATATGACTAAAAGTAATAATACTAGGGTGCTTAGGCCATTCTTAAAGCTTTGAGTTACATAGTAAAGTTCAAATTGTACATTTGTAGAACTTTAATGGCAAGTAAGTGTCGTTTGTACTGCTATTTGGCAGCGCTGGCTGGTATCTGAAGTTGCATAAGCAGCAGTGCCTTCCTGAGAAATATCTTGGGCCCTGGCACTTACTATCTCACAAGTTAAGCACTGCTCAAATGGCGCATAAACACACAATGTGTCATAATTTCGTGAATTTTGCATAACAAGTACAACGCAAAATTCCTGAAAATACGCAAATTACCCTGACATCATTCAAATTTCGCCATGGCCTAGTTAGGGCTACGGTGCTTTAGCTGACCTGTTTCATTGTTGCTGAATTGTCATAAAGTATAACGGGTTAGGCTGAAGGGGCCTTAACAGGCCTGCATAGTTCATCAGAGTAGTCTAAATAAATGGAATGGGCAATGCCAAGGGCTTGTGGTGCAATGACTGATGTATGTACCGTGTCTTACACCGAACTGAGGGGGATATTAGCAACAACTTGCGATAATTATCGCAAACCGCGCCTAGCGCGTTTTTTTTTATCGCCGCGTATCGCTGGATTTTATCGCGGAGATAACACGTTATTAGCAACGTTTATCTCCAATGCGATAAAATATCCAGCGATAGCGGCGAAATGTGTGAATATCGCTGGAAATCCAGCGATATTCACGCATTAACGCCATGGGGGACTTAGCCTGACAATGATTTTGGTGCTTACCACACCAAAATCCACTTGTTCCGGTAAATACTGAGAATTTCCCCCTGCTAAATGTTGGCAGATTTGACCTGCCGATATTTATCACAAAACTCATAACTGTGTAACAGCAATTACCGCATATATTGCCATTAACTGAAGCTTGTAGTGAGGACCTTTGACTTCCTTGCTTCAAAGGAAATCTAGCGGCTTGTTCTTAACTAAAGACTGTCCAGAAGCTGCTTACTTGAGGCATTGTACATATATCGTTTATGTTTGTCTTACACACCCTCCACACACACATATATGCACAAACACACACAAACACTCACACATAAACACACAAGTGTGTGCTCTCACACTCATTGGTTTGCAAAGATTGAGAAAATTTGATTGATGCAGTTGGAGAGTAACCTGTAGAGAAATGCGGAGAGTGCTTTATGTAAGATTGTCGTTGAAAGGGCCGCAAGGTTGGGGACATATAAAGTCACATTTCAAGCTCACTGTTTGAAATTCAGTCAAGGGGGTGTTCAGAAAAGGATCAGGCTAACTTGACATCTGACTGGCTCTACTCATCCCTTCTAGTGTTCCATGGGAACAAAATTATTAGGAAATATACAATTGTCTTTAGATTTCAGTCAGCTCTGTGCAGTGGGATATGTCAACAGTGGAGTATCAAGGCAGGTAAGGAAAACAGGCTACCGCTGCCCCAGTCTCTAACCCCATTGTTAGTGAAAGGCAGCCACAATTTAAGTGCAGCAGCCACTTACACCACTATTAAAGAGAAGAATAGAACTGTAATGAAAATGTCACTGAAAGTTGGCCCTTCTCAGAGGCTGTGTTAGAGTCCAGTTATATGTCTGGTAGGTTTGACATGGGTCTGACTCAAAACTTCCAGTTGTCAAACAATCTAATGCTTATGAGAGACTGGTCTGTATTTGACACATACAGCCACATGTTATGCACAGCTAATATGCGACTGATGTCTTCCAATTTTCTACCAACATGCCAGTGTCTATAAGAAGCGAGAAGGATGTGGGATGGGGAGAACATGGCGGCCGCAGAGCTAGCAGGTCGCTAGTTCGCTCTCGGGAGCGTCCGCTATCGCCAGCCCGTCAGCTCGCTAGAATGGCTACGTAACCATCCGGTTACGTGGAATATTCCCTCACCCTCCTTTTTACATACCGGGTACAGGGATATGTGCTTTTCTTCTTCATCAGAGTTTGCAGTGGTCCCAGATTCGGCCTGAGCGGCACCTTCACGTTGGGACATGGCCGCCCTGGAGCTCAGAAGTGTAGAGTGCCACTCGGCCTTTACGTGACGACACGCGCACAGCACCCCTCGCGACCGGGCTCGGTCCGAGGGTATATAATAAAGGGGCCAAGGTGGCACGTCACCTAACGGCTGAATTTGTAAACTAGTGTGCCGGTGTCTCTGTCACCGAATGTGAGTAGGCCCCCTCCCCACGCAGCAGAATAGTACACTGGCGACGGAGGGCGTGTATCCGGACCCTCACCTGCGACCTCGCCCACGCCAGAGCCCAGCGCGCAGCCCGCCGGCCAGTGACAGGGCCGGAGAGAGAGCGTGAGGCAAGCGGCAGACTTCACCTGAAGTGGGCGGCGCCGCCTCCAACAGGCCGCGCTCCCGCCACAAAATCTCCAGCGGGTCGCAACAGAGCAGATAGCAGCGAGCGCAGCTGAAACCCGCACAGCGTGTCAGCTGTGAACAGCCCAGCGGAGGTCACGAGAGGACGCCATCACGGCGGCAGTGCTCCGCGCGCCAGACAGGAGGAGCTGTTCAGCGCGAGGACTGCGAGTGAATTAAAAAAAAAAAAAGTGAGTGATTTCTGCTGCCAGCGGAGTGCCCCAGATCAGGCGCACAAGTCCCACAGCGTAGGCCCAGTGAGCTGAGACTTCTGCTGCCAGCGGAGCGGCCCAGGTCACGCGCACAAGACCCACAGCGTAGGCCTAGGAAGCTGACCCCACCGGCAACGTGCCCAACCCTGCAGCACCTCGCAGGTCAGCGGGTGCCACGCCACGGTCACTGCAAAGCGCCAGCATGCTGCCTAGAGGATCGCGGAGGCCGATTTCAGAGGGGGTAGAGGAGCACACCATCAGTGGGGGAGACGCACACTAGGGGTGAGAAACTGTCTTGAGTTCACCCTGTACACACAGCTGTGCAGGTCAGGCCAGGCCACACACACACAGGAGACACAGGTTGAACTGCACGAGTGAAAGAGAGGGACAGTGCGCAGAGAGAGAAAAAAAGAAGAAGGGACTCTCAATAGCACAGGATCCGACATAACAACGGGTGCAGGCATCAATAAAGAAGTATCATGGGGGACGACCCAGCAGAACAGGGACCAGCACACACAGCTCCCCATTCGCATGCCTCAGTGACGCCGCTGCCACCGTTTAGCCAGCTAACAGACCCAGCCACAGCGGCACCACGATGGAAGCGCTGGGTGGGACGCCTAAATCACTACTTCACCGGAACTCGCGAGAACGATGGGAAAGTGAAGCGCTTGTTGCTCATGCATTTTGGAGGGGAGGAATTATACGACCTGATTGAGACACTGCCCAATACCGGCGACGCTGACGACTATGAAGCCGCGATTGTAGCTCTAAACAGGTACTTCGATCCCCAGATGAACCCGGATTACGAGCGTTTCAAATTACGACAAGCACGACAAACTGAGGCAGAAACGGTGGACATGTATTATGCCAGACTCCGGAAACTTGCGGTGACGTGCACAGGAATAGACCACAATGACGAAATCAGAGAGTAGCTGATCGCAGGATGCAAGTCTGTTGCCCTGAGGCGCCTCATTTTGCGGCAGCCAGGGATCTCGCTGGATGAGATCTTAATACTGGCTCGATCACATGAGTTGTCCGACAAGCGCGCCGAAGAAATGGAGGCTGTTCGGATACGGAACACGTCAGCAGCTGCTACGCTGAAGCAGGTGCAAGTGAAAGAGGAGGCCGTAGAGACCATTCAACGGCGGCCGTTGTCGAATCAAAGACGGGGCACGGGAAACAGGCCCAGCAGCAAGTGTGGTTACTGTGGATTCGACCACAGGGAAAAAGACAGGTGCCCCGCGAGAGGACAGGTGTGTGCGAAATGCGGCAGGGCAAACCACTATGCCAGCATCTGTCGCGGACGTGGAGGAAGGGCACATGGCGGCGCAACGAGGGGGCGCCAGGGGAGTCTCCGGAATCTCACTCTGGAAGATCAGGAGGAGTCTGACGTCGCAGCAGCCGGTACTACTAGCGTGGCGTACTATGAAGACAAAAACGACATATTCGTTGTTTCATTCGCTGGCCGATCCGGCAGGAAAGGCCGCCCACGCCCACTGTGTCACGTCAATGTCAACGGACACCCTGTACAGGCCCTCATCGACACCGGAGCGTCGGTGAACGTAATGGACTCTGAGCAATACGACCGGCTAAGGCCCAAACCACCTCTGGTTCCAAGCAAGGCTAGGATCTTCACATATGGTGGCACCGAACCCATACCGCTGAGGGGAATGGTGGAGGTAGAAGTCTCGAGCGACTCCCACACAGTGATGACAACATTCCACGTCACAGAAGGGGAAAAGGGCACGCTGCTAAGCTGCCACACGGCGGAGGACCTAGAACTCGTGTTCTTCGCCAAGCAGGTACACGAACACCATGCCGAAGACATGCTGAAAGAATTCCCGCAGCTATTCACAGGACTGGGCAAACTAAAAGACTACCAAGTCAAACTGCACATCGACAAAAGCGTCCAGCCATGTGTCCTCCGACACCGGCGGATACCGATCCACCTTCGCCCGCTGGTGGAACAAGAACTACAGAGCCTCGAGAACATGGGAGTGATCAAGAAAGTGTTGGGACCCACTTCCTGGGTATCCCCGCTGGTGGTGGTGCCCAAGCCAAAACAACCAGGCACCATTCGCCTATGCGTAGCCATGAGGCTCCCCACCTGGCTATCCGCAGGGAGCGGCACGTGACCCCGACGATGGACGACATCGTGGCGGATTTGAATGGAGCCCAATGGTTTTCAAAACTTGACCTGAACTTGATCATCAAATTGAGTTGGCTCCAGAAAGCAGGTACATAACCACATTTTCAACGCACGTGGGTCTGAGAAGATACACACGGCTCAGCTTTGGGGTGTCGTCTGCGGCTGAAGTATTTCAAAACGCAGTCCAAGAAACCCTGTCTGGCCTGATCGGAGTCATCAATCTCAGTGACGACATCCTGATTTACTCTCAGAGCCTCGAAGAACATCACACTCGGCTGAGAGACACACTGCAAAGAATAGCGGACTGTGGCCTTACCCTGCACCGGAAGAAATGTGCTTTCTACCAAGGATCCATAGACTTTTTCGGCTATGTATTCTCCAGAGAAGGGCTTCGAGTGGATCCCAGGAAGGCGGCAGCTATAAGAAATGCACCTGTGCCTCAAAACCTGACTGCCATAAGGAGCTTCCTAGGAATGGCAATTTACTGTGGCCGCTTTCTACCAAACCTCGCCACAATCTCCGAACCTTTGAGCCAGCTAACAAAAACCGGAACACCATGGGTCTGGACCTCTCGAGAAGAGGCAGCATTTCAAGGCATCAAAAAGGCCCTGCTCGACCAAATGACTATGGCTTATTTCCACCCCAAGCGAAACACAGAAGTGGTTGTCGACGCGAGCCCGGTGGGGCTAGGCACAGTACTGTTACAGGAAGACCGACAAGGGTTATACATGCCAGTAGCATACGCCAGCCGTGCACTCTCGCCAACAGAAGCAAGGTATGCACAGATAGAGCGCGAAGCCCAAGCCATCCGCTGGGCATGCCAGCATTTTCATCTTTACCTGTGTGGCCACTCCTTCAAGGTCATAACAGACCACAAGCCCCTCATACCCCTGTTCAGTGGGTCCAACAGGCTGGCACCTCCGAGGATCGAGCGGTGGGCAGTGCAGTTGCAGGCATACTCCTTCCAACTACTGTATCGCCCTGGGGCGGACAACCCCGCTGACTTCCTGTCGAGGCATCCATTGCAGGCATAGGACGGGCAGGCCCAGGATGACAGCCCAAGCATGGAAGCCGTCGTGCAAATGATCGAAGATAGTGCCTGTCCACTGGCCATCACCAAAGAAGAAATGAGCAGTGCAACAGAGTCGGACTCCACCCTCCAACGAGTCAAAGAAGCCTTGATGACAGGAAGATGGCACCGATTCCTAGACGGGGTGGCGGGACTCACCGAGGAAGAGCAGAATGCCAGGAGACAGATATGGCGGGTGAAGCATGAGCTGAGCATCGGAGGATCCGGGTTGGTACTCAGAGGCCAGAGGATCGTGGTCCCAAGGGAGCTGCACCGCCGGCTGGTAACCCTAGCACACCAAGGGCACCAAGGTGTGGCGAAGACAAAGGCCAGGCTCCGAACCAAAGTGTGGTTCCCGGGGATGGACAGTATGGTCGATGAAGAGGTAAGGACCTGTCACCCCTGCACCAACACGGGAGCTGACCCTGCTCCTGCACCGGTCATCACGGAAGGCTCATGTGACACGCCATAGACCAAGGTAAACATTGATTTTGGCAGTTTCCCGGACGGACGTCACACCCTAGTAGTTATTGACTCATACACCAAGTTTCCTGTGGTCGAGCTCGTGCCAACCACCGCGTTTACGCATGTGCAGCCAGCACTCGAGAAGACCTTCGCAATGTTTGGTCTGCCGGAGGAAATGAAATCCGACAACGGACCGCCCTTCCAGGGTCAGGAATTTCAAGATTTTCTACAGAAACGGGCCATCCGACATCGACGGATCACACCGCAGTGGCCTCAAGCCAACGGCGAGGTCGAGCGGTTTATGCGGACTTTGAACAGAGCACTACGCATAGGGGTGGACCGGCATCAAGACCTGGAGACTTGTCTCCACCAATTCCTATTCGTCTACCGGCAGACGCCTCATTCGACGACGGGGTGTGCCCCTGCAGCCCTCCTTCTAAGGCGGCCGCCCAGGGATATCATCCCCGAAGACTCCAACTGGACACCGCCAGGCTTCGACCCGGAACGAGCTCACAGAAGCGCCAACAGACCAACGACAAAGCCACCCTCAGCTGCGGAGCCAAAGTACCCTCAATCCGAGTCGGAGCACTAGTGGTTCTAAAGAATCGCCACCCTGGCTGGAAGTTTCGCACGCCCTACGAACCTGAGGAGTGGGTCGTCGTCCAGATCAACGGAACCATGGTCACCGCGCAGCACGGAAGGCACATTGTGGTGAGGAACATCTCGTGGTTCAAGGAGATCTCTGACAGCCCACAGCCGGACCAGGCGGCACCCGGGGCAGAAGAAGATCTGCCTGACTTCTCTGCAACAACTGTCCCCAATGGCCGAGAGAGTCCAGCGCCGGTACCCAGAAAAGGGTCAGACGAAGACCACGGGGCAAGCCAGTCCAGTCCAGCAGGGGGTACTGATGCAGGGGGTCGTCGAAGTAGCGCTCCCTCGAGCCCCGAGGAAATGCCATCTCGAGGCCAACGATATCAGTTGAGGCCTAACCCCGCACCCAGCCAGAAACTGAGGGACTATGCATGCCAAGTAGCGATGCCGGCAGGAGAACGCCGGGTGGGCCCGCCAGAGACTTTGTGAGCATGTGGCACCTCCACTGCAAGCTATCTCTTCTCACTTTTATCTTTCTCTTCTCTTTATCTCCACTCTCTTTCACCGTTAACTGATAGATTAGCTATGGCTAAAGGAAAGGAGGGATGTAGAGTGCCACTCGGCCTTTACGTGACGACACTCACGCGCACAGCACCCCTCGCGACCGGGCTCGGTCCGAGGGTATATAATAAAGGGGCCAAGGTGGCACGTCACCTAACGGCTGAATTTGTAAACTAGTGTGCCGGTGTCTCTGTCACGAATGTGAGTAGGCCCCCTCCCCACACAGCAGAATAGTACAAGAAGTAGCCGCAGGGCAGCAGCGCTCAGTCTCCTCCGGGGCCTGGGAGGCAGAGGCAGCACAAGCGCAGTTAGGTCGGCAGCAGGAGCGTTTCCTTCTGGTTCCAGCTCAGAGGGCCTCATTGTCCAGCCGTGCCAGGGAGAAACTGCCTGTGACAACACTTTGGACCCCCGTAAAACACCGTCTGGCTCAGGTAAAGGAAGGGGAGCCAGGAGAGGGAAGTTGAGGGAGCAAAAGGCTCTATCAAAAAGGGGGAGATGTCGACTATTTAACACTGTTATTGGCCCCCCTGAAACTAACAGTAGCTCTCCTCCTTTGTCAACCTTGGCGAGTAACACGGAGACTACAGAGCCACTTAGAATATTGGACTGCAGACCTAAGGAGTGCTCGGTTAAGCCCGTGAAACTCAGGGAAAGTAGGGGTGAGGGGAAGAAAAGCAACCCAGAGAAGTCAGAGCACAAAATAAAGATTACCCCCTCTTTGCGGCCCTATTTTAGGGTATTACCATAGCATGTGGACCCTGGAAAGCCAAACATGGAAGCAACAGTGCAGTCAGAGGCCCGGTCACTACCAGCCCTGACCTCAGAACAACCTATAAGAAAACCAACAGGGCACCCTACATTTGGGGTTTCACAGCCCGCCATAGGCTTTTCGCAGGATAGTAGAGGTGAAAACAAGTGGGCTAGGTGACAATTTAGTTGCAAATCCCCCTCAAGAAGTAGCATCCTTCCCCACAGGGGATATACCTTCGGGCGACAGTGTTCTTAATTCAGATTCTCCCGTAGGTTCGTTAGAAGCCATGTTTGTATCACTGTCGGGGGATATAAGGAAAGGTTTTGCAGTCTCAGAGGCCAACCAAGGGGAAATAAGGAACTTTTGTGAAGCACGGAGAAAAAGATAGATCTCCTCTCTATTAGAACGCAGACTTTGGAAGACTCTGTGGGCCTCTTAAAAGAACACCTGGGGAAGGCCAAGGCGGAGATTCAGACTCTAAGGGGGGAGGATCGGGTCCTCCGGGAGAAATTGGAACACCTGGAAAACAGCGCCAGGAAAAATGATTTGCGGTTTTTGAAGGTGCCAGAAGGAAAGGAAAGGGAGGACATAAAATCCTTTGTGGTTGCTCTAATAAAAGAAGGTCTGCAGATTGAGGAAAGTGAGGAGGAAATATAAAGAGACATTCAAAGGGTGCACAGAGACCCCTTCCGTAGAAACCCCAATAAGATAAAACCACGAAAAATCCTCAGAAACCTTTTTAACGTATGCACTAAAAGAAAAAATCTTGACAAAAGCTTTGAGGATGAAGTCTATAAGAGTGAGAGATTGCACCTTTGAGATCAGATCAGATCTAGCACGGGACACCCTGGATAGGCAATGGGAGATGGGTAGGCGCTTAGAGGATTTCAAAAAGCTGTGGGCCACCTCCCAACTTAAATTTCCTGCAACCTTGAAGGTAATGCACAACAACAAAATGCATAGCCTGAGGAGTCTACAGGAGGTAGAAGACCTTCTGGAAACTCTGAAACAATCAAGTGGTAGCTAGGATTGGTAGTTAGTTTTGAGTGGCTTAGAGTGGGTTGCAAGAGGGGGGGAAGCGGACAGATGGAAGATAGTGAAAAATAAGTATCAAGGGGAAGAAGGGAGAGGGAAAAGAAGAGAAAAAAATATATATATATATACATAAGTAGAAATATTAAGTAGAAGGTGGGAAAAGAAAAAAAGGAAATAAATCATACAAAAATCTCCTTCTCACATAATTTGGGGGTGAAACCTCTTTTTTTTCTGTTTGGGTGAGGGTTAATTCAGTTATATCGGGTATGGGGGTGACGGACATCCCGTAGCGTACTAAAAAAAAGGGGTCTAACATCAGGCCCAGAGGAAAGAGGGGATGGGTTCTCCAGGGAGGGGAGAGTGAAGGTCAGGAAGGGGGGGCACAGGGTGGGGAGCATAGGGGAGAAAAGCATTACAAAAATCCTCATTCACTTCAATAAGGCAGCCCATAGATGTAATGGTTGATATGTCTCAGTTGGAAGGCTTAGGGACAGGACAAGGGAGATGGGTTTTCAGATATTAACATGGAATGTTAATGGTTTGCGCATGAAAGCGAGAAGGGATAGGATCTTGCAATACCTTAGGGACTCTTCGGCCCAGATAATAATATTGCAAGAAACACACTTGGTAAAGAGTGAAAGTACAGAGATTTTTAAGAGGCAGTTATGGGTCCAACAGGCGGTTTTTACAGAGCAGAGTGCTAACATAAGAGGAGTCGCAATACTAATCAGAAAGCAGGCGAAGGCTCATATCCTAGAGACAGCAATGGATAAGAGCGGTAGGTGGATAGTGGCAAAAACAAATATACAAGGGCAGATGTTAACACTGGTAGGGTATTATGGCCCGAACATAGACGACATTGAGCCATTAAAGGGAGTTTTTACAACATTGCTGGATTTTCCCGATCCAACAATTATGGCCGGAGATTATAATGTAATAATGGATTTAAAATTAGATAAATCTAAAAGTAGCAGAGCAATTACCACTCCCAAATCACGTTCATATTTGAGAATGATGATGCATGTTAGAACTGGGGGTCTCTAGTTGGCAGAGGTAGGTACCTTTGTCCAAATAGGGACCCTTGCTTCTAGTCAGGGTAAGGGGGATACACTACTAAAATAACCCCTGCTCACCCCCTTGGTAGCTTGGCACGAGCAGGCAGGCTTATCTCAGAGGCAGTGTGTAAAGCATTTGTGAACACATACAGTAACACAGTGACAACACTACAGATGGACACCACACAGGTTGTATTGTAAAAATAAGTATTTTTATATAGACTTAACACAAGACCCAAAACGACAAAAATCCAAAATACACTATGAAAAATATGACTGTCAATGGTAGAAAATAGTTCAGTTCAATAAAGATGGTAAATGCGACACTCAACGTTCAATGTACCTTTGGATGCGTAACGCGATACAAACAAAAGAGTTGCAGGGAAGGTGATGCGTCGGTTCCTTACATGCAAGAACGGTGATGCATCGGTTCCTTGCTCCGGGGGAGGTGATGCGTCAGTTCCCTACTGCTGCGTAGGGGACGGTGATGCGTCGGTTCCTTACCGGAGAGGAGGTGATGCGTCGGTTCTTCACCGCGTGGGGAGGTGATGCGTCGGTTTCTTACTGCACTTCTGTGGCGATGCGACCCGCAGTGCCGCGATGCGATGACGACCCGGTGCAATGAAACAAAATGCATCTTCTTCTTGATGCGACACGAAGGGGGTGCTGCGTGCACGCCCGACGCCGTGCGGCGACTCGGTGAATCTTCTGAGCCGTGACAGGCCCTGCGACACGCTTCTCCGATGATGCGACGGTGTCTGATGCGACGGCGACACTCTTCTCCGGAGATGCGAGGCACTTCGGTGATGCGATGGCGACAGTGGTAACGGCGGCACGCTTTCTCGGCGATGCGACGACAGCGGCTGCGGCGGCGACACGCTTCTTCTTCGTGAGTCGCGCTTCCAGCTCCCAGCGACATGCAGTCTCTCAGAAGGCCCAACACAACTGCAAGCACTTCAAATTCCCAGCAAGGGAATTCAGGGGAGCTGGTTGGTGAAGTCTTGTATCCCTGAGACTTCAGCAGGAGGCAAACTCAATCTTCAAGCCCTTGGAGATTTTCTGCAAGATGATGAAAGTAGTCACAAAGTTCCTTTCTCCTTTCTTTGGCAATCAGGCAACCACTGCAGGCCAATCCCTCAAATAGCACACAGCATAGGGATAGTCTCCTCCTTCAGTTTCTCTGGTTCCTCTCCTCAGCAAAGGTTCTTCTTGTTTCCCAGAAGTGATCTAAAATCTTGGGGTCTGGGTCCAAATATTTATACTAGCAAATCCTTTGTCCTCTGAAGGCAGAGGGTCCTGTACCTAGTCCAAACCAGTTCTGGGTGCATTCTGCCAGTGCACACCTTCTTCCTTTGTCACTGTGGGCCAGGGACATCAGACGCACCACAGGAGGTGGAGCCAGCATTGTGGAAGGCAGGCACAGCCCTATTCAGGCCCAGGTGCTACTCCTCCCACCACTCTACATGCAGAAAGGTCTATTCAGCCTTGTGCTGACTCACCCTGTCTCCTGGAGTCCCCCAGCCCCTGTCACTTACAAACACAGACATACAATACACAAGCTAGCAGAGGCAGGCTGGATGGTTAGGCAAGAAAATACCTACTTTCTAAAAGTGGTATTTTCAAACACAGAATGTTAAAACCAACTTCACTAAAAGATGTATTTTATAATTCTGAGTTCAGGCATACTAAATTTGTTTTTCTACCATGTTCCCTGGGTCAGTTAGGATTATAAGATGTTATAATCATTCTGCCCATTCTGGCCTATGGGGACAGGTAGCCTTGCAATAGTGAAAAACTAAATTGGCTGTAATTCACTATCAGGACATGCCACACACACCAGGGCATGTCCTACCTTACACATACAATGCACCCTGCCCTAGGGCCTACCTTAGGGGTGACTAATATGCAGGAAAGGGAAGGTTTGGGGACTGGTAAGTGGGTGTACTTACCAAGTCGACATGGCAGTACCAGACTGCACACAGGCTCTGCAATGGCAGGCCTGAAACACACTTTACAAGCTGCTCCTGTGGGTGGCACACCCAGTGCTGCAAGCCCACCTGCAGCATTTGATTCACAGGCCCTGGGCACAAACAGTGCACTGTACTAGGGTCTGACAGTGAATCAAATAGGCCAAACATGGAGTCACTAATCCATACATCAATTTATCATAGGGAGCACTTGCACTTTGGCACTGAATAGCAGTGGCAAAGTGCCCAAAGCATCTAAACCAGCAAAAAACATGTCAACAACAGAGGAGGCATAGTGAAAAAATGGAAGGGAGACCCACGCCAAGGATGCCAGGTCTAACACGTGTCCCCTCCAGCTGAAATGTGGGGAGAACTACCCTACCTCCTGGGAGTTCTCCTCACTAAGGCGGAAAAATCTGGACAGACCATCAGCATTGGCGTGTTCTGTACCAGGGCGGTGTTCCACGGTAAAGTCCATCCCCTGTAGGGAAATCGACCACCTCAACAGCTTTGGATTCTCACCCCTCATCTGCATCAACCATCTGAGGGGCCTGTGGTCTGTCTGAACCCGGAAGTGAGTCCCAAACAGGTATGGTCTCAACTTCTTCAGCACCCAGACCACAGCAAATGCCTCACGCTCAATAGCACTCCACCTCTGTTCCCGTGGAAGTAACCTCCTACTGATGAAGGCTACAGGTTGGTCTAGGCCCTCCTCATTTAACTGTGCCAGAACAGCCCCTACACCATGCTCTGAAGCGTCTGTTTGAACAACAAATTATTTTGAGAAGTTGGCCGCCTGAAGCACGGGGGCCGTGCACATGGCAGTCTTCAAGGCGTCAAAAGCTCTTTGACAGGTGTCAGTCCAAATAACTCTCTTGGGCTGCTTCCTGGAAGTCAGCTCTGTCAAGGGTGCAACGATGCTGTCATACCCCTTGACAAATCTCCTGTAATACCCGGTGAGTCCTAAAAAGGCTCTCACCTCTGTCTGGGTCTTGGGGGGTTCCCAAGCCAGAATGGTATCAATCTTGGGCTGCAGGGGCGCCACGTGGCCGCTCCCAACCTGGTGTCCCAAGTACACCACGGAACCCTGCCCGATCTGGCACTTACTCGCCTTGATCGTGAGGCCTGCCCTCCGCAGCGCCATCAACACTTCCCAGAGGTGGCGCAGATGTTCTTCCCAACTGGCGCTGAACACTGCGATGTCATCCAGGTAGGCGGCACTGAAATCTTCCAGTCCAACCAACACCTGGTTGACCAAACTCTGAAAGGTGGCAGGGGCATTCTTCATCCCAAAGTGCATAACCCGGAATTGTTAGTGCCCATCTGGTGTGGAGAATGCTGACCTCTCTTTGGCCCCATCAGTCAGGGCGATCTGCCAGTACCCAGACGTTAAGTCAAACGTGCTGAGGTACCGGGCAGCCCCTAACCGATCAATGAGCTCATCAGCTCTGGGGATGGGGTGCTCGTCAGTCCTGGTGACTGAATTGAGTCCTCGGTAGTCCACACAGAACCGGAGTTCGGGCGTGGCACCAGGCGCAGCAGCCTTTGGGACCAAGATCACTGGGCTGGCCCAAGGGCTGTGAGAGGACTCAATCACCCCCAATGCAAACATCTTGGAGACCTCCTCCTTGATGCAAGCTCTCACCCTGTCAGTCACTCTGTAAGCCTTGTGCTTGACAGGAGGACTGTCCCCAGTGTCCACATCATGGACGCACCAATCAGTGACACTAGGAGTCAGGGAAAACAGGTCAGGAAACTGTCCCAACAGTTGGCGACAGTCTTCCTGCTGCTCAGGTGTCAGGAAGTTAGAGAGGTTCACACCCTCCACTGACCCATCTTGCTCTGTTGCAGACAGGAGGTCAGGAAGAGGTTCTGTCTCCTCTTCCATTCCATCATCTGTTGCTAGGAGCATGCCCACTTCGGTCTCTCAAAATGGGGCTTTAGGCGGTTGACATGTAGGACCCGCAAAGGGTTCCTGGGAGATCGCATGTCCACCAGGTAGGTGACCTCACTCTTGCACTCCACCACCTCAAATGGTCCGGTCCACTTATCCTGGAGCGCGCAAGGCTCCACGGGGGCCATGACCCACACTTTCTGCCCAGGCTGAAACTCAATCAGAGTGGCATTCTGATCATACCACCGTTTCATCTCCTCCTGGCTGGCTTCCAGATGCGCCTCAGCGAGTTGCCTGAATTGCCTAGTCTGGTTTCTAAAGGCCAGCATATAGCTAAATACATCCTGGGGAGGTTTACTGGGAGCTTTCTCCCAGCCTTCTTTCACCAAACTCAGAGGTCCTCTTACCGGGTGACCATAGAGCAGTTCAAAGGGCCTGAACCCTAAGGACTTCTGTGGCACCTCACGGTAAGCAAAGAGAAGGCATGGCAAGAGGACGTCCCACTTATGCCTCATGGGTTCTTCCAGACCCATAATCATGCCCTTCAGGGTCCAGTTGAATCTCTCAACCAGCCCATTTCCTTGGGGGTGGTAAGGAGTGGTGAACTTATAGGTAACACCACACTCTTGCCACAGGGACTTCATATACTTGGATATGAAGTTTGTACCACGGTCACTCACCACCTCCTTGGGGAACCCCACATGGGAGAAAATCCCCATCAGTGCACGTCCCACCACGGGGCCGTCACTGTCCGAAGAGGGATGGCTTCCGGGTACCGGGTGGCATGGTCCACCAAGACCAGGATAAACCTGTTGCCCATGGCTGTCTTTGGGTACAGTGGCCCCACAATGTCAATACCCACCTGTTCAAAGGGGGTGCTGACCACAGGGAATGGCTGGAGGGGAGCCTTGTGCTTCCTCCCACTTTTTCCACTTGCCTGGCAAGTCTGACATGTCCTGCAATGAGTGTCTGAACTCTTGCGCATCTGGGGCCAAGAAAAGTGGGTGACAAGCCTTTCAAAGGTCTTGCCCTGCCCCAGATGACCTGCTAAAGGCACATCATGAGCCAAACCCAGTAGGAAGGCTCTGAAGCGCTGGGGTACCACCAGCACACAGGCTAACCCAGGCTCAGCAACCTTAGGCTCGCTATACAGGAGACCATTCTCCCAGTAGATCCAATGTGATCCAGACTGATCACCTGCTGCTTGGTTTGTGGCCTGTTGCCGCAAACCCACAAGAGAAGGGCACTTGTTCTGCTCCTCGCAGAACTCCTCCCTGGAGGGTCCTCCTTCTTGCTGCCAATGGGTCAGCTCAGGCAGGTCCCCCAGTTCGTCCACTTGCTCCCCTGTAGGTTCCAGAGCATCCCCCTCAGGTTCTGCTTCCTCCTGGACCGTGGGAACTACAGGGCCGGTTTTCCACACCCCCTGCCTCTTTTCTTCAAGGCAGGCACCTGGGCCACCCTCTCAGGCTCCAGGTCCTCTTGAGCACCTCTACTGGCTGCCATAGACCAAGTGGTCGCGCACGGCCACTCAGGCAGACCCAACATCTCTAAATGAGACCTTCTCTCCAAATTTGCCCAAGGTGAACTTTCTAAATCGTTGCCCAACAGACAGTCTACAGGCATGGCTGGCCTCACAGCTACTTGAAAGGTACCTGAGACCCCCCCCCCACTCAAAGGGAACCTGAGCCACTCTGCAGTGGCTCTCTGAGTTGTCCGCAGCAACTACTGGGCAGAATGCATTGGGGATCACCTGCTCTTCAGACACCAGCCGACAACTGACAGCTGTCACACTGGCTCCGGTGTCTCTCAGAGCCTCCACCCTTTAGCCATTGATGGTCACCCACTGCCTGTATTTCTTAGTGTTATCAGGCAGTTGGGCCCTGGGGACCATCTCACTGTCTCCTAAAGAGACCAAGGACATTGCTACTGGACCCCACCCACCTTGGGCACCCATCTCCTCCCCCAGGGCTACACTAGCTACCTGCCGGGGTGGTGCACCAGTGGGTGCTGATTTTCCATACAAGGGACATCTAGTCTCCCAGGAGCACTGGCCCACTTGACCACACTTAAAGCAAGTCTTGGGCCCCCTGTGAACAGGCTTATCTGTCGGGGCCACTGACTTCTTTTCAGGGGGAGGCTGGGAACCCTTCCCTTGGTTCCCTTGGGATTACTTTGGGGCCCTTTCTGGAACTCCCTCTGTTTACCCTTGCCCCCCCACTCCTCTGTGGGGACCCTGCCCACCTTTGGCAGAGTCTCCCACGTGACCCTTGTGGACACGGGTGCTCACCCAGCAGTCCGCCTCCTCAGCAAGCTTCCTAGGGTTAGTCAGCCTACTATCAATAAGGTGCTGGCGTAGCTCTGGAAAACAATTTCCTGACAAGTGCTCCCATGCAATCAAATCAAAGAGCACTTCAAAATCATTCACTTTGCTACCCTTCATCTAACCATCCAATGCTCTGCAAAAAAAAGTCACATATTCTACCCAGGTACTGCCCTCCAACTTTTTGCAACTCCTGAACCTCTGCCTATACAGTTCAGGAGTCAACCCATACCTGGACATCAATGCTTCTTTCATATGACCATAAGAATTGTGGACTTCAGAGGGCAAGTCTAATAGGGTATCCCGCCCCTCACTCAGGAACCCGGTGTGAGGTCATAGCTACCTCATAGGCTTTAAACCATTGCCCAATGTCATCATTCTTATAAAACTCTTTCACCACATCTTTAGGTATATACACCCTTGCTTCAACAGGCATGGACGGTGTGCTGCCACCAGAGGGAGTAATCTCTAAGCTCCTAGCTTTCAACTCCAACTCCCTCAAACTTCTCTCATGCTCCATTTGCATCCTCTTTTCCTCTAGGGCCAATTTCTTAATTTCCAATTCTAACTGCCCACCCATCTTAAGCTTGGTCAGCTCCATTTCATGCACCCTACTTCTCTCCCTGTCCTCCAGCTCTCCTGGGGACAGGCCCTTGGAAGAAACACTGCTGCCTGCTGGGGAAGGTGCTTTCCTCCCCCCTGGACCAAATAGCCCATCCTCAGCCCCCTCCTCATGCTCAGGGGTGCTCCTTGCTTCCACCCAGGCCCTCAGCGCCTTTTGGAACTCATCCTTCTTGGAGAGATCAGTCATAGCAACTTTCAATTTCCTACAGAAGTATTTCAGCTGTTTTACAGTGTAACTTTCCAGCTTTTCTTCCTCAAAATCTAAATCCACAGATGCGATGGATGCTGTTTTGCTCATGGTGACTAAACTTGGCAATTCTTGGCAAAAATAGAAATCCCAGGAAAAAAACAATCTACCAAAATGTAAGTGGTTGCGTTTGGTCTGCACTCACTTGTAGTGTACACCAATCATTGTATATGAGTCACAAATGCAAGTCCAGAATCCTCACCGCTGACCACCAATGTTAGAACTGGGGGTCTCTAGTTGGCAGAGGTAGGTACCTTTGTCCAAATAGGGACCCTTGCTTCTAGTCAGGGTAAGGGGGATAAACTACTAAAATAACCCCTGCTCACCCCCTTGGTAGCTTGGCAGGAGCAGGCAGGCTTATCTCAGAGGCAGTGTGTAAAGCATTTGTGAACACATACAGTAACACAGTGACAACACTACAGATGGACACCACAAAGGTTGTATTATAAAAATAAGTATTTTTATATAGACTTAACACAAGACCCAAAACGACAAAAATCCACAATACTCTATGAAAAATATGGCTGTCAATGGTAGAAAATAGTTCAGTTCAATAAAGATGGTAAATGCGACACTCAACGTTCAATGTACCTTTGGATGCGTAACGCGATACAAACAAAAGAGTTGCAGGGAAGGTGATGCTTCAGTTCCTTACACGCAAGAACGGTGATGCGTCGGTTCCTTGCTCCGGGGGAGGTGTTGCGTCGATTCCCTACTGCTGCGTAGGGGGCAGTGATGCGTCGGTTCCTTACCGGAGAGGAGGTGATGCGTCGGTTCTTCACCGCGTGGGGAGGTGATGCGTCGGTTTCTTACTGCGCTTCTGTGGCGATGCGACCCGCAGAGCCGCAATGTGATGACGACCCGGTGCAATGAAACAAAATGGCGTCTTCTTCTTGATGCGACACAAAGGGGGCGATGCATGCACGCCCGACGGCCGTGCGGCGACTCAGTGAATCTTCTGAGCCGCGACAGGCCCTGCGACACGCTTCTCCGATGATGCGACGGCGTCTGATGCGACGGCGACACTCTTCTCCGGTGATGCGAGGCACTTCGGTGATGCGATGGCGACAGCGGCAGCAGCGGCACGCTTTCTCAGCGATGCGACGACAGCGGCTGCGGCGGCGACACGCTTCTTCTTTGTGAGTCGCGCTTCCAGCTCCCAGCGACACGCAGTCTCTCAGAAGGCCCAACACAACAGTAGGCACTTCAAATTCCCAGCAAGGGAATTCAGGGGAGCTGGTTGGTGAAGTCTTGTATCCCTGAGACTTCAGCAGGAGGCAAGCTCAATCTTCAAGCCCTTGGAGATTTTCTGCAAGATGATGAAAGTAGTCACAAAGTTCCTTTCTCCTTTCTTTGGCAATCAGGCAACCACTGCAGGCCAATCCCTCAAACAGCACACAGCATAGGGATAGTCTCCTCCTTCAGTTTCTCTAGTTCCTCTCCTCAGCAAAGGTTCTTCTTGTTTCCCAGAAGTGATCTAAAATCTTGGGGTCTGTGTCCCAATATTTATACTAGCAAATCCTTTGTCCTCTGAAGGCAGAGGGTCCTGTACCTAGTCCAAACCAGTTCTGGGTGCATTCTGACAGTGCACACCTTCTTCCTTTGTCACTGTGCGCCAGGGACATCAGACGCACCACAGGAGGTGGAGCCAGCATTGTGGAAGGCAGGCACAGCCCTATTCAAGCCCAGGTGCTACTCCTCCCACCATTCTACATGCAAATAGGTCTATTCAGCCCTGTGCTGACTCACCCTGTCTCCTGGAGTCCCCCAGCCCCTGTCACTCACAAACCCAGACATACAATACACAAGCTAGCAGAAGCAGGCTGGATGGTTAGGCAAGAAAATACCTACTTTCTAAAAGTGGTATTTTCAAACACAGAATGTTAAAACCAACTTCACTAAAAGATGTATTTTATCATTCTGAGTTCAGGCATACTAAATTCGTTTTTCTACCATGTTCCCTGGGTCAGTTAGGATTATAAGATGTTATAATCAAACTGCCCTTTCTGGCCTATGGGGAGAGGTAGCCTTGCAATAGTGAAAAAGGAAATTGGCTGTAATTCACTATCAGGACATGCCACACACACCAGGGCATGTCCTATCTTACACATACAATGCACCCTGCCCTAGGGCCTACCTTAGGGGTGACTAATATGCAGGAAAGGGAAGGTTTGGGGACTGGTAAGTGGGTGCACTTACCAAGTCGACATGGCAGTACCAGACTGCACACAGGCTCTGCAATGGCAGGCCTGAGACACACTTTACAAGCTGCTCCTGTGGGTGGCACACCCAGTGCTGCAAGCCCACCTGCAGCATTTGATTCACAGGCCCTGGGCACAAACAGTGCACTGTACTAGGGTCTGACAGTGAATCAAATAGGCCAAACATGGAGTCACTAATCCATACATCAATTTATCATAGGGAGCACTTGCACTTTGGCACTGAATAGCAGTGGCAAAGTGCCCAAAGCATCTAAACCAGCAAAAAACATGTCAACAACAGAGGAGGCATAGTGAAAAAATGGAAGGGAGACCCACGCCAAGGATGCCAGGTCTAACAATGCAGCAAACCGCGCCCTGTGATTTGTGGAGAGATAGATCTGGCGATCGGCTTGGGTTCTCCTTTTATAATAAAAAATATGGCCACAAATCTAGAATCGACTACTTTTTAGTTAGTTTAGGCCTGAGGGCTAATATTCAGGATATCTCCTACTTAACTGCCCATCTCTCTGATCATTCAGCTGTTATATTAAATATGGATCTGAAATCCAGGTTGAGCACAAAGAAATGGACGCTTGATCGCACCATACTTTCGGAGATTGATGCAATGAATCATTTGAGAAAGGATGTAACTGAGTTTCTAGAATATAATATAGGCTCTGCCTCGTTTACGGTCATTTGGGACACTCTTAAAGCCTACATGAGGGGTAAACTTACAAGTATCTTAACTTTTAGGAATAGGACCTACAGAGAGCAGGTCTATCAAATAGAATCAGAAATGAGGGCCGTAGAAGCCGAGTCAAACACGAGTAACGAGGGAGAAGGTAGGTACCCGGAGGGTGATAAGTCAACATCACTGAAGGCACAACTAGAATCTATTTTACAATCCTGCATTAATAAGTGCTGGGAAGCCAGCAAGTTGGCCCATTTTGAATATGGGGAAGGCGCCGGTAAACTATTAGCTTGGAAGGCGAAGACAGCTAAAAATAGGAACTTGATAAAAGAAATTGAGGCGGTGCAGAATGGGGTGGTATTAACAAATGATTTGGAAATCGAAGATGCCTTCAGCAAACACTTTCATAAACTCTATACGGAAGACCAAATAGTGTCGGAGGACGAGGTCAATCAGTGGTTGGGCCCAGATGTAATTCACCCACTAGATATGGAGGGCAAGAAATGTTGAATCAGGAAATCACTCAGGAGGAGGAAGAGAGCGCCATGAAGACAAGTAAAAGAGGGAAGGCGGCCGGCCCGGATGGGCTACCAATAGAAATATATAGAACTCTGGGGGAGAACCTTATTCCCTTCATGACCTTGATGCTTAACGGCATCCTTAGAGACTCCACACAGACACCTACTTCTTGGGGTGAAGCAATAATAAAATTGATACAAAAACCAGGTAAAAATCCAGTTCGATGTGAGTCGTACAGACCGATATCTTTGCTTAACGCAGATTATAAAATCTTTGCAAAGATCTTGGCAGAGAGGTTAAGTAAAGTTATAGGCGGGATAGTACCTGGTGACCATAAGGGTTTTATGAAGGGCAGGCAGCTCTATGAGTTAACATACACTCTGATAGCAGTGATCGATGTGGCCGCAACCTACTCTATACCATTGGCAATTGTGACGTTAGACGCCGCAAAGGCGTTCGATAGAGTTAATTGGTCATATTTAGCGACTATATTGAAAAAGTATAATTTGGGTGATAATTTTTGTAAAGCTGTGCAGCTATTGTATCAGAACCCAACAGCTAAGATACTGGTCAATGGTAATCTGACGGAGTCCTTCCAGATATCTAGGGGTACTAGACAGGGGTGCCCCCTGTCTCCGCTCCTGTTCAATCTATACATAGAGCCCCTAGAACAAAAAATTAGGGAAGCAGTGGACATTCCTAGTTTTTCATATGAGGACTGGGAGAAAAAGACAGCGCTTTATGCAGATGACTTAATGATTTATACATCTGATCTTTCATCTGCTATTCCTGCTATCCTCAGAATTGCCTCAGAATTTGGAAGGGTATCAGGTTATGAAGGTAATGCAGTGAAATTGAAGTGATGGCGTGGAACAGCGAAGATGTGAGCCCCCTAATTAAAAAGGAAATGAGATACTTGGGCGTAAAAATCGTACATGAGGTCGATAAAATAACAGGAGTGAATCTGGATATCATTGAAAGAGAGTGTGCTCGAATAATGAAGAGCTGGGCGCATTTACCATTAACAATCTTCGGGAGGGTGAATTTAATAATGATGACAATTTTGCCCAAGATAACTTTCCTGTTCAGCACAATCCCTCTGCATTTTGATAAATCCCGGTTAGTCAGAATTCAGCAGGCCATTAATGCGTTCATTTGGGCTTCCAAGGGGGTGAGAATCTCTTGGAAGAAGCTACGGCGAAAAAGAGAGAAGGGGGGGTCTAGCCTTGCCAGATATTCAATATTACGAGTGGGCCTTTCAGCTATCACATTCTAGAATGTTGCTTAGTGTCCCGGATAGCTCGGATTTGGGGTCTCTGTTTAAGGTGATGCTAAAGGGAGCTAAATTAAGTACTGCTCATTTCCTGTTTAAGTTCGGTGACCCGAAGTACTTTAAAAAGATCAAGCTGAAAGTACTACAGGCCATTGCGAAAAAATGGTTTAGAATCAGGTGCCTTATAGGCTTAAGCTACTATTCCGAACTGGCCCCGGTATGGGATTCCGCAGGGACCCCCGACTGTTTCAAGGACAAGTTAGCTCTTCCTTTGAGAGAAGCTGGAGTGCGTAGCTGGGGAGAGATCACTCAAAATGGCTAACTTTTACCTTGGGCAGAACTGAACCAACTTACCAGGGGGAAACTGTCAAGATTTAAATACATACAGTTGAAAAGTTGGGAGTCTAGTTGCAGTTTCCCATTGGGCAATGGACATATTTTGGAAGATCAACTGCTGGGAAAACCTCCGGGGAATAAGGAAGTCTCCACGTGGTATTGGGTTATTCTGGACGCTATTGACGGAGAATTTACCCTGGCGGAAGATCTGTGGGGCGAGTACTTGCCGAGGGAGCAATTGCAGCATACATGGCAAGTATCAATGCGCACTTTATTTTCGCCAGTAAAGCCTGCTTGGTTAAGAAGGAACCATTTTTTTTTTCACTCCATAGAGCCTACATAACCCCGGAAAAATTGTCTAAAATGTCGAAAGATGACATCAAGTGCAAGAAGTGTGGTCTAGCACGCGCCTCCGATATCCACATGTTTTACCAGTGTCCAGCCTTAACAAACTTTTGGGAGGAAGTGGGTAAGATGATTGTAACCTTGTTGGGGGCCAACATCAAGGTAAGCCTCTCTTTGGTTATATTTGGAGTAGAAGAGGCCATGCAGGGCCCGGCAAGAAAGTTTCTGTTTTATGCTATCTTACTTGCTAGATGAGAAATCTGCCGTAAGTGGATGGGGGATACCCCTCCATCTCATCTCGAGTGGCTTGACTCCCTGTTCTATGTATCTAAAATGGATTTATTAAGGGTTCCTGCAAGCAATAGCAAGGAGAAGCTTTGGAGTTTCTTATCGAGGTGGTCGCAGCTTTCGAGGGTCCTATGATTACACCTAAAATTCTCTTAGAGCTGCATGGGTTACCTTTCTTGTTTTGTTTCCGTTATATGCAGCTCCCGGGTAACCGGAGAAAGTTGAGAATGACTTACCCCTGGGGGGCAGTGGCTATCCTACTTTTCGCCCGATGTTGTGAGGTTCGTCTCTTACCTTTGTCCCTCCCCATTTGGCTAATGGGTGAAGAATGGGTGTACTGCAGTCTGGTGGTGTATGAGGACAAAAAAAAAAGAGAAGGATGTGGGATATATCTGCCATGGGATGACTCTCCCTCAGCCATACTAGTCACCACGAGAAAAGGGCCTGGGGGGATAGGCGGGTTTCCTATAGCAACAGTGCACCTCTGCTTGTAATAACTGTCTAGCATTGCACTCTACCAGATCTGCAGCACCACGAGAGATAGTGGTGGGGCTCCAACAAAACTACAGCACGGACTATCTAGCGGTCCTGCTGTGCTGATGTACATGCGGCGCCTGGATGATGGCAGCACCGTACTGATTTCTTCTTTAGAATCTCATGCTGCATCCAACATTATTTTGACTCACCTGGAAGCCACCTGCTGGTCTCCCTCTGCTCCTTGTGGAGTCTTGCAGCCTTGTTGACCCTCGCTCGATGCCCACTGACCACTCCGCTCCTGCTCCCACTAAGTCTCCTTGCGGGGCCTTACATCAGTTGCACTCTTGCTGGCTCTAATGACCTCCCTGCACAACCCTGGCATCCGGGAGTTTAGTAAGCCCTAAGACATCCTCTCTTCTTGAGGGCCCAATTTTTCAATCAACCTGTGTCGTATCGTTTTGATGACTTTTCTGGTGAACTCCGGTCTGATATAGTCAAATCACTGTACTCAAACCTATTGCTGAATGGTCCCTAGATATGACAATTGTGGTCCTAACCAATGCTGGTCATCTCACTACGATCCCTGCCTCCCATTGTGTGGCTTGGCCCCACTACGCCCATTCGCAATGAGGACTGAGTCACTCCTGTGTGTTCTTGGTCCCTACTGAAGATGAGTGTGTATTTGGGGTCTTGATGTTTTCGGGGCTGAACATGGTGGACTTGAAAGAACACAAGGAGATGGAAGGGAAAGAAGGGAAGAGCTACCTTAAAAGGTCAAAACTGTAACCCTCTCTCTTGGAATCTCCAATAAAAGAAAAACAGGAAAACTAGACTAATCTAGAGGGAATCATGAGGAAACTCAACGAGGTGCATGACATAGCCCAAAGCACCAAAACAAATTCCGATATTTTTCAAGTGGAGGTGTCTGGGATTCACAAGGATTTTAGGGACCTTAATCCCAGGATGTCCAATGCAGAATCTAGAATTGGGTTGACGGAGGACCGCATATCTGCTCAACATAAGAGCCTGGCGAGATACGATACGATGATAACCCAGCTTAAATGACAAACTACTGATTTGGAGGATCTCAACAGGTGTAGTAATCTTCGGACTTTTGGCCTCACTAAAGATGCAGAATCTGAAGCCCCCTCTATAGTTGTCTTTTCTGGAAAAAGTGGCTTCCAACAGTCCAGAGACTTTGAAATGAACACACTCACTGGATACCCACTCACAAAACCAAGACTACTACGGCCCCTTCAGTTGTGATCTTTAAACCCCTTCGACACTAACACACTGAGTTGATTCTGGCACACATGAGTAAAGGCAAGTCAATCCAATGGAAGAGCCCACGATCTGCATCTCTCAGGACTATGCAAGGGATATGGTCATGAGGAGGAAGGGCTTCTTGGCTCTCAGGAAAACCCTTGCAGACAGATCGATCCAGCACGCCTTCGTGGGCTGGTCCAAGTTCAGGATTGTCATCAAAGGACGATCGCATATCTTTTTGGGACCTGCAGAGTTAATAACCTTTCTCAACAATACTTTTGAATCACAGATGGAGGAAAGTAGTGACAAGACTGGCTGACCTGGTTGATGTGGGAGTGCATGTTGTGGCCGACACCAGCGTTGAGCTCAATCAGGCCCTATCTACTTTGTCCACATATCTACTTTCAAGACTTTAATGAAGCCGGGGTCGTTGGCCCCATTACTGTATATCTCTCCCCATTACTCTGGTTTGGAGCCCCCTGTGACAGTAGCCAATAGATTTCGTGGATCATGCTAATTTGGTACTTTTATGCTTACCATTGAACAGACCTTTTCTTATTGCAGATTTTGATGTTTCGAATATATCTGTCCTCCACCGGACTCTAGTAATTGTTTGACGTTATCTTTTTCTTGCCTCCTTGACTGCATTAGTCTGCTTGCTGCAAATCCAGGCCTCCGGCCCGCAGTTCTACTTTAATTCTGGGAATGCCATATTGTGCTGTAATGTTTCACCTCTACAGGTATGTCTAAATGCATTTCTTACCCTCAAGCCTAATGCTATTCTTGACTGAGGGTATGTTAGGCTGTGCTGAAGTGAGTCTAGTGTCATGGCTTCATTGTTGGGTTGCACCTATACTTGAGGCCGCCTATCTTGCCTCTCTGGCAAACTCAAACTTCCAGGACATTCTGTGCCCCTGAGAGTGTGCCATGCTGTTTCTGTGCTCGTTAGTTTGGTCCTCCTGGCTATGTTTTAGATTGTGGACTGGTATGCTTTGTTTATGCGTATGTTTATTCCCCATTACAAGTGTTTATTTGTCTTAATGCTCTACAACGCTCCCTAGGGGACTGTCTTCACCTTTGGGACTGTCTTGTAGTGCCTGTTGGCTTAGTCGTGGTGTATTCATGTGGTTAGGGATTAGCCATAGTGCTGCCAATGTGTTATCTGGTTTGTCCCTTTTACAGGATGTTTGCTGCATGAGTAATGTACTGATGCTTTATCACACTATTATTCGTGTATGAAGAGATACATGCTGTTTGATTCTTGCATTTTTTAGGTTCACCTATCTATTGGATCACTGTGTTCCATAGCAAATGTGTTGGTTAGTTACCCTGTTATGCACGCTTCCTTGTCATCTAACTAGACACTTAAGCTGTTCTACTATGTAAGTGTTGGTGGGGAGGATTCCCGCTCGCTCTTGCGGGTGTGCGCCACTGCTTCATACACACTTTTTCGCCTCCTTCAGGAGCTTCTTCCATTTTTTATGGCGTCTTCATGTTTTTTGGCTCAATCCTTTCATTCTCTTCATGATCTTTCTCCTCTTCAGAGCCGCGTTACCCCTCACTATGCATCTCACCTACTGGTTGTTAGTTAACCCATGATCACCCCTTACACCAAACAGTTTATTATGGCCCTATCCATATGACCTATGTCTACACTAAAAGTTGTTTCTCTGAACAAGAAAGGGCTTAACCATCCTGTGAAGTGTAGGAAGATCTCTGATAATTGCCACTCATTTAAGGGAGATATAGTAGTCCTACATGAAACAAAAATCGGTTACAAAGAAGATCTTCCTATGCAAAATGGCTGGGTACATGACCTCTCCTGCTGCCCGGCAATGTCTAAGAAAAATGGGGTAGTTACCCTAATATCCAGGAACTCTGGACTCTCAATCATTACCTCTGAGCAGTAAGACAGTGGCAGATGGCTGATTATCTGATTTCAAGCAGAGATGTTTGCAATAAACATATACGCTTGGAACATTGATGACCCTAGTATTCGGTCCAAATTAGCCACCAAAATGGCACTGCTTCCCATGAAGGCCCAGTATCATTTTTGGAGGAGACTTTAATTTACCAATGGAAACTATTCTATACAGGAATTCACCATTTAAATGCAGAACCCTTAAAGCCCATTAAGCAATGCACTCACTTTATACAACGCATGCACTAGCATATGTTTGGAGGCTACATAATCCTACCAGTAATGTCTTCACCTTCTTTTCCCCTCACGCAATTGTTTCTCTTGAACGTATTACATTTTAGTACACAATTCACTGTTACAAGACACCTGCTACTCGGCCATTGAACCCATCGCCATCTCTGATCATAAAGCCATATCTGTCTCTTAAGATTCTGCCTATAAACCTATTGTGGCAAATGAATCCCGAAATTCTAGAGAAAGAAGCGGATATACAGGAATTAAGCTGTGAGTTAGGATTGTTCCTAGATCACAACACTTCCTTGGTCTTCTCTCCAGTTACACTTTAGAATACCCTGAAATGCTTTTAGCGCTGGATGTGATAAACCGTATGCCTAAGAAAATCAAAGAAATTAGGTCCTCCCTTGACAAATTGGCGGCAGATATCAAAAACCATAAAATTCCATTCAGAAGTTGGAAAGACCCTTCTGTCCTGACACGTCTAAAGAAACTGAAATATTAATATAACAAAATTGTGAGTAAATGCACACACTTGTGGGTCCAAGCACAGAAAGGTAAAAAATTATTCCATCTGAATAAAGCCAGGAAAACGCTAGGTGCCTACTTAAAATTCAAGTGGAACTCCACATTGATTTCAAATATTAAAGTCCCCTCAAGCTCCAAGAAAAACAATTCGAGTGATATTTTAAACATCTTCCAACAATTTTATACCGACCTATATTTCCTATCAGTTTCCGATCCCAGGGATGCCTGCCTGCAGTTTCTTCACTCTCTTCCAATAAGAGATCTCTTTAATGAAGATAATTTGGGTTGAATGAGCTGATTGAGGAGAGCGAGATGCAGAAGGCGATTAAGGTTATTCCGTCTGGGAAGGCACCAGGACTGGATGGCCTCCCTTTATGTTTTTACAAAACCTTTGAACCTATAATTAGGTTCCCCTTATAGAACGTGCTTAATAACTTTGCGTCCATGGGGAAGTATTGTGTACAACTGCTGAAGCCATTATTGCAGTAATCCTTAAAGAGGGAAAGGATCCTTTGGACCAAAAAAACTTTAGACCAATTTCCTTATTAAACATGGAAAACAAAATGTCTTCCAAAATCTTAGCGTCCCGACTTGCTCCTTAAATATCAAAGCTAATCCATCCCTCTCAGGCGGGATTTGTCAGAAGCAGGTTAGCAAGTGATAACTTTCGATTGTTCTGCCATGTTATCAGAAAAGCAACCCTTCTGCACGCTCCCGCATCAGCAGCCATAGCTCTGGAGGTGGAGATGGACATTTGAAAAAACTCTCTTGGCCTTTTCTGGAAGCAGTGCTAACTAGGTGCAACCTCGGGGGAAAATATATCAAAATGGTCATGGCCTTGTATGCCAAGCGTACTGCACAGTTAAGAGTCAATGGAGAACTACCCTTCCCGGTTCCATTTCAACAGGGCACTCGTCAAGGCAGCCCACTGTCACATTACTCTTTTTATTGGCTATTGAGCCCCTTATTTTGATGCTGCAAATGTCTGCAGACATTGTGGGGATGAAGTTTGAGGATATGGTCTTTAAGACTGCCACCTATTCAGATGACATTTTAATCTCTGAAAAAATTAACACAGCTATTCATACCAAATTGGATATAATCAACAAGTTCTCCTTTTTTCGGAGTACTCTTTAATTAGGGACAAAACAGATATTATGCCTCCTAATATCCACTGTACCCTCTCTTGTCTGGGTACCTCCCAA
Organism: Calotriton arnoldi; assembly: GCA_963921515.1. Lineage (NCBI taxonomy): Eukaryota > Metazoa > Chordata > Amphibia > Caudata > Salamandridae > Calotriton > Calotriton arnoldi. Next base: position 51,669 of record CAWUFW010021404.1, on the reverse strand, counting down.
TTTCAGTGGCAACCTAAATACATTACGTTTTTGGGCATTTGATTTTGTATTAATTTGGCTAATCTACAGCCCAGAAAGAATGTAAAACAATCAATAAAATTAAAGGCCTCCTATCAGCCTGGTCTCCCAAATTTATATCATGGTGGGAAGGTTAGAAGCCGTGAGGATGATGGTGATGCCTTTAATCAGTTTTCTGTCTTTTATGCCCCCAATTAATCTTTCCAATTCTTTCTTCGCCACAATAGACAAAATTTGCTTTAGGTCTCTTTGGAGTAAAAAAAGAGCCAGGATTAGTTTCAAGAAACTCAGAGCTCCCATCCATATAGGTGACCGCAATCTTCCAGACTGGTTCAAATACCAGACTGCATTCCTAGCTGCTCAAGGCATACGTTGGTTGGACCTGCATAACGCCGAAGTCCCGCCTTGGTTTAGGATTAAAAAGTATATTATCCATCCCTTCATTGGCAAATTTGACAATGTCCCACCACAATTTTGTCCAATCCCACGTCATTATGAAGGACACAATAAAATCCTGACTAGTATTAGATAAACTTCTGCCCTTCAACATCAATAAATCCCTCTCCATTTTCTTATGGAACAATAAGAAGCTCAGGACGTCTACCCCCTCAGCTTCAGGCAAGAAATGGGCCAAAAAAGGCATTGCCATTTTCCCAGATTTATACATAGACAAAGAGCCCCTGTCTTTTGCGGCTTTACAAGGGAAGTATACATTACCTAACTTGGATTTCTATGATTTCCTGAAGCCAAGACAAGAATTTCTGAACTGGGCCCACTGCATCCCACCCCCTTTTTGCTGCTCTCAAGCAAATCCAACCAGGTGGGCATGTAGCCTCCAAGGTCTATAAATTAATTTGTAAGCTCTCTATCCTACCAACATTTAGCCTGGAGACCAAATGGCCAAATTACTTTACTGAAAAGGGTATAGTCCACTATCAAAAGACTCCTGGAGTAAGATAGGATCCTTCCTGCTTCAGGGCAAACTTGTTCCTTTGCGCTGCAAACGAAATTCTTTCTAGTCCACTCGTTGTATTGGACCCCTAATAAACTATCTAAACTGAAGCTGAAGGATACGGGTACTTGCTGGTCCTGCGGAACAATGTGTGGTGATATGGAACACATGATCTTTTCATGTCCCACTGGAAAGATATAGGGACCCAATTAAGTAAAGTATTCAATACTAATGTCTTGTTGGACTTTCTGACTATCGCACTTGGTTCACATGATGCTGGTAAATCCCTCGCTCTCACAGACATCAACCTCATGCTCTTTGAATTGTTGAACACTATTGCTCTTAAAGTTATTTTACTCAATTTAAAAAACTTCAAGAATGTTTCTTGTCATACTTGGTGGGGATGGATCACATATCTTAGAAGCACACACTCTGTCCAATCACATCACACTAGCAATCCAGTCCCATCTATGCGGATTTGGGGAACTTTAGTCTCTTTTATAAATAACCTTGAGGAACAGTCCCTTGACCTTCCCCTGTGCTTAACTCCAGCTACCCAGGTCAGGCGATGTCATACCTGTGGCCCTAGCGACCTACTGCTTGCTCTCTTTCCCATTTCTCGTGTCTCTCCTTATTTCACTCTCAGTCTCTTTTCTTTACTCTATCTTATTCTCTCCTCATACCCCCCTCCCCCTGAATTGGGCATATCCTTCTTGATCTATTCTTCTCCCCAAGTGCTATTTAGTGTTTGAAAACACTCAGTAGAATCTAGTCCACTAGTGCTATAACGGTAGAAGTATATATGCCTGTATTTACATTTAATCAGTGCTTTAAATGGGCCGGTACTGTCCGGTACTCAGTATCGGCACTTTTTTATTTTGAGCGGGAGAGTACCTGCTCTTCTCAAGAAAAATGTAATACTTTTAATTGGAGAGTGCCGGCACTTCTCAAAACAAGAAGGCACTCTGTTACAGAGTACCTGCACTTCTATTTTTTCCATTTCAAGCACTGCATTTAATCATACTGGATAGAGCAAACGTACAATCTTTTGTATGATATGTGTACCAAAATTTCAATATCGCACCGTTTTTCGATAACTGTGTGGCTGATCTCATATTTTATGCTCCTGAACACTGATCAACAAACTGGAACGTTGTATTCTGGCTGGAGAGATTTTCTCTTTATGTATCGAACTAAAAATCTATAAAACTTTTTAAACACAAAAAATAACTGTGCATCATTTGGAGGCGGCACTGTCAGCACAGATGAATACACTTAAAGCTATACTCCGATAACATCACCCACAAAACATTTGCACCAGGCATTTACCGAGTTGGAAAATGGAATAAAAAAAACGGTTGAGTACCAACAAAAACAGATGGCCACCCCAATCCTGCCATGTTCGAGTCTGGTGATGAGTCACTGCACACAGTCTGGTGGCCTTCACCACCATCCGCTGCACTCCTCCTGCATCGTGACGTTGGGAAGCAGATACCGCACTGAGAGCAGGGACGCGTTTCATGTCCATAAACTCTCCTCCTTTTCATTAATTTTACTTCGAAGTGGGAAGATGCAAGGTCACTGGAGCGCATTTACTCCTCAGCCGTGACGGCGTCAAGAAGGCTCAGTAGGTAAACATTCGATGCGGACATCTGCTGTGACAATGTTCGCATCACAGCAGTATCAGTTACCCGTTCAACCTCCGATGTTGACACACTGAGTGCCCATAAATAAAGTGGGTAATGGCAAACTCAGTTATTATAACTCTTAGACAAAACTACAACTGTCTTTTTCAGCACTACATAAAAAAAACTATTATGATAAAACGATGTCAATAGATGCGCATAACTTTCACATACGCTCCAAATGCTTTTTAGGTCGAGCCTGGGCAGCGCTTGCGCTACTCTGCGAGGCATGCTGTATTGGAGTATAGACTATAAGCCCCGCCCATTCTCTGCCCATATTTGTCATTGGCTTGTGTCATTGTCCTTCATAAAAACTGGCTTCTGATTCATTAATCGGCTTGTTAGTCCCTCTTTAGTACCGCCTACTCTTCATTTGTAACCTCCCATGAGGACTGGCCCATTAACTTCGGTTGTTACACGATACATCTTATTTAGTCTGTAAGCACTATTTTCTTTAAAGCGTTTTTCCCACTGCAGGTACTACATGCTTTCCTGCAACATTCAGCGCATGCAGCGGGCCATGCGCACTTTCACTGGGCTCTTTTACAAAAAAAGCATTTGTTTGTCAACTTGACAAACAAATGTTTTTGGGGGTAAAAGCGCCCTATACCGCACTTTCACTTTAATAGTGGCCGCGGACCTTTCTTTAGACACGGCTCGTCTTAAGAAAGGGCCATAGCCTCTATTAACGTTAAAGTGCAGCATGGGGAGCTTGTAAACAACAAGCATTTGCAATGCAATAGGTCTCGCATTTTAGAAAATTTGACCTATTGGTACTGTAAATGACAATGACTTTTATTATTGCAGAATTAAACACATAAATATAAGGAATTGTCATTTACAATGCAAACACAAGGAGTTGATGGACAGAGTTCTGAAACCTTTCAAACACTCACCCCATTCACAGTTTTGTGTTAAATCCATCATCGTTCTTTAGCTCACTTTGCCACCCCAGTTCAGACACAGCCATATGCAAATCAGTCTTGACCCTGTGCCTCATGGGAACAGTCTAGCCCGAACTGCCAAGCCATGTCTTCCCTGGACCGGACACAAGCATTCTGGGACCGGTTTCGGAGTAACACACTCATCAGCCAGGCTAGCTTGAATCCAGTGGCAAAGTGAGCAAGGGACCCAGGTCTGGGCATACCCTGCCAACTTAGGGCGAACAAAGCAAACACAAGGAGCTGATGGACGGAGTGCTGAAACTTTTCAAACACTCACACCCAGTCACAGATCTGGGTTGAATCCATCATCCTTCTTTAGCTCACTTTGCCACCCCAGTTCAGACACAGCCATATGCAAATCAGTCTTGACCCTGTGCCTCATGGGAACAGTCCAGCCCGAACTGCCAAGCCATGTCTTCCCTGGACCAGACACAAGCATCCTGGGACTGGTTTCGGAATAACACCCCTCATCAGCCAGGCTAGCTTGAATCCAGTGACAAAGTGAGCAAGGGACCAACGTCTGGGCAGACCCTGCCAACTTTGGGCGAACAAAGCAAACACAAGGAGATGATGGAGGGAGGGCTGAAACTTTTCAAACACTCACTCCCAGTCACAAATCTGGGTTGAATCCATAATCGTTCTTTAGCTCACTTTGCAAGCCCAGTTCAGACACAGCCATATGCAAATCAGTCTTGACCCTGTGAATCATGGGAACAGTCCAGCCCGAACTGCCAAGTCATGTCTTCCCTGGACCTGACACAAGCATCTTGGGACGGTTTCGGGGTAACACCCCTCATGAGCCAGGCTAGCTTGAATCCAGGGGCAAAGTGAGCAAGGGTCCCACGTCTGGGCATACCTTGCCAATTTAGGGCGAACAAAGCAAACACAAGGAGATGATGGACAGAGTGCTGAAACTTTTCAAACACTCACCCCCAGTCACAGATCTGGGTTGAATCCATCATTCTGAGTGAGTGTCTGAAAAGTTTCAGCGCTCCGTCCTTCATCTCCTTGTGTTTGCTTTGTTCGCTCCAAGTTATCAGGGTAGCCCCAGACGTGGATCCCTTGCTCACTTTGCCACTGGATTCAAGCTAGCCTGGCTGATGAGGGGTGTTACCCCGGAACCGGTCCCAGGATGCTTGTTTCCGGTCCAGGGAAGACATGGCTTGGCAGTTCGATCTGGACTGTTCCCATGAGGCACAGGGTAAAGCCTGATTTGCATATAGCTGTGTCTGAACTGGGGTGGTGAAGTGAGCTAAAGAATGGTGATGGATTCAACCCAGATCTGTGACTGGGGGTGAGTGTCTGTAAAGTTTCAGCACTCCGTCCATCATCTCCTTGTGTTTGCATTGTCATTTACAATGCCAATAGCTAAAAATCTCGCAATTGCGACACCTATTGCATTGCAAATGCTTGTTATACTTTGCTTTCTCAGTGCTTTGGAAGACAGAAGATATGAAGAAAATGGAAAGGAACTCATGTAAATATCTGTCAGGAGTAACAAAGATGTGGTCTTAAAGGCTTAATAACAGAGGCAAAAATAGCTGTTCTTCATCTACTTGTCCAAATTGTGTGATCCTTTGTAGTAGGTGTAATGTCCCTCTGCCAGCATTCCAAAATTTGCAAATATTTGTGAATTTCCAGATAGGTTCAATTTTCAGTGTGCGCCATCACTGACCACTGAACTGTTTTAAGTGATTGGAGGTGAATTGGAGCCACTCTGCCTTTGCCTGCCACAAGCAGTGCACACTGCACAGCTCACACAGCACCTGTCTATGTATGTCTGTCTGCCTATTCTTTCTCTGTCATGTGAAGGCACAAGACACGTAGGGGCTAACTCATTAATGTAGCAGCGTCTGCTGCAGACGTGTGCAGCTAACAACCTAAGTGCATGTGTTAAACAGTCAGCCGTGATATTTCTTCGCCTGTGGTACCCCCACCTTCAGCGGGTATGGTTTACAACGGGGGTGCATACTTATCTATGTGTTGCATTGCCCTTGCGCCACCACGCATGGGGGGAAGCAAAGGCGACGCAACACTAAAGTAAGATTTATCAAGCCGTGCAAGGCCACCTTGCGTGACCCTGTGTGGCCTGATAAGTCTTGAGTAATGCAACACAGTGCAAATCCTTGTGTTGCGTTACTCTGCCACAAGAAGGTGTTTAATGGATGGAGCGTGGGTGTTCCTATGCACACACCTAAACATTTTGATGCATTCCCAGATTTACCAACACTGGTAAACCTGGTCATGTGTCAGAATGCTACGCATCCCCAGGGGTGGCGCAACGAGGAGAAGTATCTTTATTTCTCCTCCTAGATTCCTCTTTTAAAGTGTGCTGCATGCCTTTGAGGATTGTTTTTGTGCAGGAAGCTGCCCTTCCTGTACAAAAACAATCCCACCTATAACATAGGCACCCTTGCACCATAGCGCAAGGTTGCCTGGGTTGGCACTAGGCAGCCAAAAGATGCCAGCGCAAGGGAAGGACAGGAATGTGCCATATAATGTTAAATACGGTGCATTACTGCCCTTTCCCTTTCACGCAGTGCAGCGCTGCGCAGCACAGCTAGGTGGCTTGCTGTGCTGCATGAAAGTTTGATAAATCTACCCCTGAATGACTGCAGTTAGTCAGCAGCAGCCTGCCCCAACACAGAGTAAAACAGCCACTTTGAATTCCAAACATGTGGGCGCTGTTCTCTCTCCCAGGTTGGTACTTATCACTTTCCCAGCGGCGGGCGGCACAGGTAAACCCGGGGTTGGCGGTGGGGCTGGGCGAGGGCAGGACGGGACAGGGTGGGGTGGGGACATGAATGTCGACAGATGACGGAATAGGTATAATTAAATAAATAAATAATACCTAATCTGTCGTCTGTCGACTTCCCCCGCTGCGCCCTGCCCCGACACACCGCACTTACCTGTGCCGACCGCCACTGCACTTTCCTTTCTGTGACACCTCTTCCAAACCCCCACCCCCACCACCACCCCCTAACCCCCGCAACCTCCCTCCTCCCAGAGTAAACTCAGAGACAGGTTGCAGGTAGGTTGAAGCAATTGAAAAAAAAAAATGAGGTGGGGCGATTAATGAAATGACTGTAGCCAATGCCTGTTTGACTGGGACCCCAATTCCCTCTGGGCTCTTGCCTCCTCACTGATATCTACAGTCCTGTCTATGGAGGTCAAGATGGTTATCGAGAGAGAGAGAAAGCAGCCAGATAGAGGGGAGCAGGGCACGGGGTGAAAGGGACCAGACAAGGCAGGTACCAGAAGTCACAAAGCACAGCACATCGCCTCCCTTTTACTAGAAGCACGGTTGCTGGGAGGCGCGCACTGCGGTTCAGAAGTGCACACAAAATGTGGCATGTCCTTCATTTCCATTTCGAGATCTCACTCCACCCGCCTCCGGAGTGCGTACATTCAAGGATGAAACAGGAGGGAATAGTGTTCTACCGAAGATAGGTTTATTTAAAGAAAAGGCAGAAAAACTCCTTTGATACCTCATATAAATTCTCCATTGCATAATTAATGTTGCAGCCATCTGCCGAAGACGTATTTCATCTCTTTACAGTGTAATAAAAATACAGGGCTCTGAGCACATGTTGTGATTGTAATTAAACAGGAAGTTCCTCCAGCCCGGAGTCAGTTTCTTTGGTAACTCCTGGCTGGGGGGAATTGTGATAAATGTAGTGTTGGCTCCGTGCCTGCACCCTCAATAGTGCGGCTGACAGGCCGCTCTAGCTGACGCCTGGTCTGTGTTTCTGCCCCTCATTCTATGAGCACTGGTGATCAGAACGAGGCTGGAGGGAACGACGGGTAAGGACAAGAATGAAACTCAAAGATAACTTAGCAGGTTAAGGTACGTCCAGCTAGCACACTCCAGTGACGAGATGTCAGACAGCGCAAAAGCCAAATAACCTAATGGTACTTAAGTATCTTGGCAAGATATCTGACACACAGAGCAAAACATTTCAACCGCTGACTTTTCTATGATAAAACACAACTATAGAAGGTGACAGAACACAATTACCTTGATGTTTGCATGTTACAACTATTAGACAAAACAAAATACTCAGAGTCCCCGTTTGTTTTGCAAGGACCTGCAAAACGCAGAATGCATGCAAGATATTTTGACTTGACTTGACTTGAATAGAGGAGTGTAAATTATTTCTTTTCATCTGGAACTTTTTTATCCACGTTGGCACAGTACACTTGAAGAACATTTTTTGTGCAAAACATATATTATGCATAACTATTTTGTTAGTGTAAAAAATGGATATTTGTTGCATAAATGAGCGAAAAAATCTGAGATTTCAAACCAAGTTCAAAAGATGATTAATGTTGCCAGTGTGGGGCACCTATGACTCGCAAAAACACATTGAGAGTGGGGTTGGTTCTGTAAAACTAATATTAGACCTCTGAGTGCAACAACATGAGTGTGTAAGGCACCCTTGAACTTGATGGTCTGTGATAGCAGTCTGTCTGTGAACACACAGAAGTAGGGGCGCTGGAAACAAATGGTAGGAAATGAGCTTATCATAGAGGGAAGGGACCTCGATAGTTGAGTTCACTATGACTCCTAATATTTACAGGTAAGAACATAAGGGATTTAGTGTACAGAAAACGTCAACATGACTAAAATGTTTATTAATTTGAGTAAAAATTGTAATTTGTATGGTATTCCTGGATTTGTGTCATGGCTGAAGCCCATTCCTGATATAATCCTGCTAGATTCCTACCAAGCAAGTGCTCTAGTCACAGTGTTGAGTGGGGCCGGTCACTCCAGTTATGTACATCTCTTGTTTTCTTCTGTTTCTCCAATTTCTGCCACAGGGCCTGGCCTCTATAGTGGGTGCCCTGGTCCCACTCAGGGCACTCGCTCACCATTAATGGGGACCACAGAGGAGCCTGAAGGCCCCCACAGTCCCTGCTGGATTCCGTCTCCTGCGGGAGCCGGCATTGCTTTTACAGAGAGGGAGCTGCAAACATGCAGCTCTCTCTCTGTAAAAGCAATTGTGTTCGCTTTCAGCAAGCAAGAGCATTGATGCTCTCCCTTGCTGAAAGCGAGCACAGTTTGCTATGGCTTGGCAATCCCACTGTGTGGAGTTACTGGAGGTAACAGGAACTTCATCCTCCAAACCAGTAGATCACCAGGAGGCACCTTTGCAGAGTGGTTGAAAAAGGGTGTGTGGCCTCGGATGAGCTCTTAGCAATCCTGCTGTGTGGGACTTACTGGAGGTAATAGGAGGGGTTGTTGGCCCCCAAGGACCCTCAGCAGCCAAAGGGACTTTATCCCCCAACCAGTTGTGTGCAGGTGGCCCCTTTGCAGAGTGGCTGAGAAAAAGGTTGGCCCTCTGATGACTTTTCCCAGGACCAGCCTTTTTAAAGATTTATTTTAGTAGGGGAAGATTTCGGCCCCAGGGACCCCATTCCCATGGGCCTGGACTTTTTTTTAATGTATTTTTATTAGGGGAGGGGGGCCGTGCAGCCCCACTGCCCGGGCCGATTTTATCCCTGTAGACCCCATCCCCTGGGGTCTGGCCTCTTTATTCTGGGTGTCCCTAGGGCACCCAATGACCTCTGTTGGGGGCTGCGGGGGCACCTCAAGGCCCCGGTGGTCCCTGACAGCTCCCCACCTCCTGCGGGAGCTAGCATTGATACGACAGACGGGACTGCTGAAAGGCAGCTCCCTGTCTGTCAGAACAAATCTTTTCATCTGTTTCCCTGCACGCATATTTGCATGCAGGGAAACAGATGAAAACTCCACTTTCTGCAATCCGAAGCTGTTTGCCAGCTCTGGCTTGCAGAAAGTGGAGTTATGTTTGCTTTTGCTAGGTGGGAGTCTGTCAGCTCCCAAAAATCAAAAGAAAACAGCTACCTCCCGAGGGTGGGCTCCTCGGGAGGTAGCAGGAGCTGCCCTGGGGGTGGTGGTTCACAGGACCATTAATGGCTCCATGAGGAGGGCCACGTGGCCCCAGTCCATCGTACACTTTAGCCTTGGGGAAGAGGTGGTCCCCGGGTGTCCGCAACGGACGCCCTACATCAATTTACTTCAGTCCGGGGGAGGTGGTAGCCGCGTGGACTCCCCTTATTTTGAATAGATTGCCCCAGGGAGGTGGTGGTCCCCGGTGCTCCAGGGGGGCCGTGCGGGCACCTTCGCATTATTTGTACATCATTTGTCCTGGGAGGTGGCGGACCCTGTGGGGTTGGCGTGCGCAGCGAGCCCGCCTGCATACATCTTTTAAACTGCCCCTGGAAGGTGGCAGTCCCCAGGGATGGGGGTGGGCATGCACGCTCCACGTTTTATTTTAGCATGATTTGCCCCAGGGAGGTGTCAGCTTCCAAGTGCAGGTGGGCCCGCCCACATACATATTGTTAAGTAGCCCGGGAAGATGGCGGTCCTTGGGGCGCGGGGGTATCGCTTCGGCACCCCTGCATACATAAAAAATAATACCCAGCGGGGTGGTGGTCCCTGGGGTTTTCATAAGCCCTAGAAGTGAGGGGCCTGTGTGCCCCCTCCTATTTCAGTGGTATCTGGCCCACCGGGGGTTAATAAAAAAAAAAAAAAGCGAGAGTACGGTTCAGATAAAAGACTGAGATAAGCTCTTGAATATATCAAACTAATCAAAGAAGTAACCTAAAGACTTTTTGGTAAGCGATCCAAATATGAGGATTATATATAGCATGCAAAGAAGATGACCCCAGCATAGCGCAGTGGTAACGTGAGAGAGCATTCTTGTATATGGGGAATATTATCCCTGGTTCGAGTCTCTGATGAGGGAGTACCAACCTGGAATAGTAAGTGTATTTTACAAAACAAAATTTCGATTAAGCATTTTTTTCAAAGGAGGTCTCATAGAGGACCGGTGATTTTATGGACTATTCCAACCGGGTTAAGAATTTATACACTAGGGTTAATATATAATGGAAATAGGATTTATCGGATACCAATAACATTTATTATTAAGATTTAGCAACACACTACGAGGACTAACCCAAAAAGATTTTGCGCTCGCTCAGGTGAAACCTATTAAGTGAATGACCGAGCATAAATAGTGGGCTCGTTTGTCCACACCCATGGCACCTCAAACTGAACATGAGGGCAGTCATGTTGTGAGTTAACTGTGGTGGGTGAAAATAGTTAGAATGACTGTGAGGCTGTGTACGAATACCTTAATAATAGTTTACATTTTTGAGCTTTAGGGAACTCCTTCTTCTTTGAATAATGATTCATTTGTGATACTCTGAGATCGTGTGAGTTCTCAGTGGAACCCCTTTAGTAATCATTCCTTTAATGGCTATTTTGGTATACGGTGCGTACCTTTAATAGACCCCGAGTTTAAACGCAGTGGGGACCAGTGCAGGATGTTAGGTAACATAATCTGGTAACTGGAGACAAGTCCGCATATAATTTAGAGGGACTTTTACCAAGTGAGTGCATTGAAAATACAGCACTAAATCAATAGGAATGACGTGGTTTACAAGTAAGAAGCTTCATTTTTTGATAAATGTTTATACGGTGAAGGAATGCTGGTTGGGACACGACAAGTTTTGTTTGTTCATGCAAATTCGTATTTCTTTGGGATATATCGCCCATGCAATAAGATGTTTATTAACTGTTAGAGCGCGGAGCCACAGAGCAATTTCTGCACCGTGGTTTGAACTTGAACAGGTTACGTCTATCCAGTCAATGTATAACTAGAAATAGTTAAATCTAACTTTGCAATTTCTACTTTAAATTAACATCCCAAAGAAACAAATCATCTAATAGCAAGTAGATTAAAGGAAGATACCCCCCGGGAAGGTTTTTCATTGAAATGTGTTTTTCTGAGGAATGATGTGTTTTAGGAACGTTGGTTTTTGATTACGTTAGAACAATTCTATTTTATTTACAATATCCCTTATCAAGGGGATTACCGTTTGACCTAAACCGATCAGACCAGACGCATGCTGGAATTTTACTTTTAATGACTGCCTCAGGTGAAAAAGTGAAAATAATCAAGAACATAACAAGGAATGAAGGAAAAGGTGAAACAATTGATGACACTTAATAAGGGCTTTTTCGTATTTTTTATAGGCTACTACATACTTAGGGGCCGAATCCGATGTCGGACGGACCAGAGTCCGTCCGACAACGGTTGGGAACTGGAACCAAATGGCCTGTTGTCGGTTCCAGCCCAGCAAGTAGGATGCGACCGAACCCTGTTCAGTCGCAATCCCATACTTTACAATGGGAGCATGCATTCCGAACGGAATGCATGCACTCATTGTAAAAAGCAGGGGTGCAGTTCATCCCTGCATCCCATGGCAGGCACCCCAAGGTGCCTGCCACCGGGTGCAGGGCTCAACATGGGGGAACCATAGGTGCCCCAAAGGCCGCCAACCGGCGGCCTTACACCCATGGGGTCCCTGCTGGGGGGCACCAAAGACAGATTCCCAAAGCCTTTCTGTATCGGAAAGGGCAGCACATAAAGGCTTTGAGAATCTGCCATCGTAATCCCTTGGCTGGAAAGAGCGGGCCAATGGATTACTGAAGGCTTTCCGAATGGCGGACAGGCTCTCCAAGCCCGTCGGAGGCCATTCAGAAATCCGATTCGGATTCCCTTCTGACCGACCCCATCAAAATGGGTCGGTCAGAAAGGAATCCGACCAGCCGATTACGATGCGGGCTGAAGGGCTCCGACTGATGGTCGGAGCCGTTTCAGCCTGCATCGTAATTAGGGCCTTAGTATCAATATGAAGAATATGCGGAAGGTGCAATTGTGAAAAAAAGATGGGTCCTAGTCAAGAAGTTTTGAATAATCACCTCGTTGATATTGTAAGTATGCACATACATATAAAAAGAACATTTAAAGCCAATATTGTCTGAATATACTAAACTATAGCTAAAATGGTCTTTACAAATTACAGAGGCTGACATAATGAAGATACAACAATCTAAAGATTTGACTCAATTGGAAAGATATAGTACAGTAGACTATTTAAATAAGCCACAAAGGTAAATCTCTCAGCATTTATTCATTCACATAGAATAGGATAGAACAACTAGTTCACTACTGCCATTCATATCTCAAATCATTTGGAGAAGAAACAACAGGGTAAAATGTGGTACTGTTTGAGATTCCCTTGGGTCTGGAACATAAAAGTGGACATAGCTGATATTGTAGAACCTAAAAATTGTTTTGTATGTATTTAATGTAGTGCAATATAATTTTGTCAAAAAGTTTGTAATGAATTTTAAGCTGAATTAGAATGTAAGTTTGTATGATTTTACAATTTTATACCTGTGAAATTGATGTTATCGTGTATGGGGAAACATTGTCTGCATTTTAATGTACGTTGAGTTTGTTTTGATTTTCAGTATTAAAAACACAGATTTTTAATTTCTATGTTTGGCAGCCCTGAAGAAGCGTATTTGTGCACAAAACATGTGTTGGCTGTAGTGCTGTATTAAATGACTCATCGAAAGAATATAAATAAAGACATAAGAAATCATCTCAGGAATCTCTATTGTTGGAAGTTCATAACTTCTCAGTACTATTGTATATATATATATATATATATATATATTACCTACTGGCGGTCGCCAGTAGGTAGTTATATTTAGTACCTCGTTTCTATTCAAAAAGCGTTTTTTCTTTTGCCAATATCTTTGGCGCCGTTTGACGAATCTTCGCGAAATTTTCAAAACTAATGGCCCGCTCCGGTCAGCTCCTGTCTTGAAAGTTTCGGGGTGATTCATCAAGCGGGGGCCGAGAAAAAAGGGGGGTCCTAAAATGCGTTTTTCCCATGTTAATTTCCATAGGAAACTTTAGTCAAAGCTACAGCCCGAACTGCTGAACAAATTACACCAAATTTGGCAAAAAGGTAGGTCTTGGTTCAGAAATATCCCTTTTTTTAAAATGGTGTAAATCCGTTCAGTAGTTCCTGAGAAATTAGAAAAAGAAAAATATCGATATCTGAGCACGGAGGAGGATTCGCGACTCCTCCCGGCACGAGCTTCACTCTGATTGGCTGCCAACACTCTAAACCAGAATGTGTTGGCGGCCATCTTGTGACTCGGTAGAACCGAGTCACAAGAAAACAGTGAAAAAGAGGTTAAAAAAACAAGAAAAGGGGGCAGGGTAGAAACACCCTGACCCCCTAGGCCTGCTCAGGGGGGTCCCACAGTGACCCACAGGGCCAAAAAAAGCATTTTGTTTTTAATACAAAATCGACAGAATTCGCGCTGGGTGCGCGAATCCTGCCGAAAATAAAAAAAAACGAAGCGCGGGCTCCCGTGCTTTGTTACTAAAAAAGCCCCCGGGTGGGCCAGGTCCTGGGGGCAATATAAAATTAGGGTGTGGGGGCCCGCGGGGGCCCCCACAGCCCCAGGGACCGCCACCTCCCCGGGGCTTATTAATTTGAATGCGGGGGGCACGCGGCCCCCCCTGCAGCCCCGGGGACCGCCACCTCCCTGGGGCTTCCTTAATAAATGCGTGGGGGGGTCCCAACCCCACCCACACTGCCCCAGGGACCGCCACCTCCCCGGTGCATTTATGTAAAGAGGCAGGGGGGCCTCGCGGGCCCCCCCACACTGCCCCGGGGACCACCACCTCCCCAGGGCACTTAATATTCAAATGTGGGGGTCTGTAGCGGACCCCGGCCCCGGGGACCACCACCTCCCCGGGGCTTTGAAAATGGAGGGACGGGGGCTGCGCGGCCCCCCTCCAGAAGCCCTTGATGGCCCTGGGGACCGCCACACCCCAGGGCCGGCTCTTGCAATGTCCCGGGGTGCCCACCCCCGGGACATTGCAGTTTGCTATGGCAGGGCAGGAGCACGGCTCCAGCCCTGCCATAGCAAACTCTGCTTTGCTTCATTGAAGCGAGAGCAGGAAAACCTGCTCTCGCTTCAATGAAGCAAAGCAGGATTGCTTTTGAGCAAGGGGAGCTGCATGTCAGCAGCTCCCCTTGCTCAAAAGCAATGCCGGCTCCCGCAGGTGGCGGGGAGCCGGCGGGACCGTGGGGGCATTGGGGCTCCCCTCACGGTCCCCAACGCAAAGGGCCGGCCCCGGGAGATGGGGTCCCTGGGGCCAGGAGTGGCCCGGGAGGGGGGGCGCGCGGCCTCCCTCCCTTTTCTTTAAAAAAAAGAATGGCCGGGCCCCGGGAGATGGGGTCTCTGGGGCCGAAATCGGCCTGGGGAGGGGGGCTGTGCGGCCCCCCTCCTCAAAAAGAAAATAATAATGGCCAAGCCCGGGGGGATGGGGTCCCCAGGGCCAATAGTGCCCAGGGAAGGGGGGCCACGGGGCCCCCCTTCCCTGTAAAAATAAAAAAAGAAGAGGCCATGCCCCGGGGGATGGGGTCCCAGGGGCCAAAAGTGGCCCAGGGAAGGGGGCCACGCGGCCCCCCTTCCCTATTAATATATTATAAAAGAGGAAGCCATGACCCGGGGGATGGGGTCCCCAGGGCCTAAATTGGCCTCGGGAGGGGGGCCGCGTGGCCCCCTTCCCTTTTCTTTTTTTTTTTTTAAAAGGGGTCAGGCCCCGGGGGATGGGGTCCCCAGGGCCCCAAAAACAGTAAAAGAAGGGGGGCCACACAGCCCCCTTCTAAAAAATAAAATAAAAAAAAAGCTGGCATCTCACCGGAGGCCCCGCCCCCTCTCTGCACCACTCTGCAAACGCGCCCCCTGACGCGTTGTAAGTTGGGGAATGAATTCCCCTTGAAAACTGAGGGTCCATGGGGGCCAACTAGCCCACCAGGAACCTCCAGTATGCGCCACAGAGCTGCGTTGCAGAGAGGTGGTCCGAGGCCACGCCCCTTTTTACACCACTCTGCAAATGCGCCTCTTGGTGCACTGCTGGTGGGGCGATGAGATCCTCTTGTGTCCTGAGGACCTCAGGACACAAGTGGACCTCATCGCCCCACCAGCAGTGCGACAGGAGCTGCGTTTGCAGAGTGGTGTAGAAAGGGGGCGTGTCCTCGGACCACCTCTCTGCAATGCAGCTCTGTGGCGCATACTGGGGGTGCCTGGTGGGCTAGTTGGCCCCCAGGGACCCTCAGGAATGAAGGGGACTTAATACCCCAACTTAGAACGTGCCAGGAGGAGCGTTTGGAGAGTGGTGGGGAAAGGGGGCGTGGCCTTTGTCCACCTCTCAGCAATCCCACTGTGTGGGGCTTACTGGAGGTAAGACGTAGGCTAGTTGGCCCCTAAAGGAACCCCAGCAGCGAAGGGGACTTCAATCCCCATCCAAGAGCGCGCCAGGGAGCGCGTTTGCAGAGTGGTGGGCAAAGGGGGCGTGGCCTGCTATGAGAACTTAGCAATCCTGCTGTGTGGGACTTACTGGAGGTAATAGGAGGGTAGTTGGCCCCCAAGGTTGGGGGCCAACTACACCTCTTGTTACCTGCAGTAAGTCCCACACAGTGGGATTGCTAAGATGTCTAAGGAGGACATGCCCCCCTTTCTCCAACACTCTGCAAACGCGCCTCCTGGCAGACTACGGGATGGGGGATGAAGTCCAATTTACTCCGGAGGGACTTTGGGGGCCAAGAAGTCCTGTTGGTACCTCCTCTAAGTCCTATGCAGCGGAATTCCTGAGCACTGGTTGGAGGCCCAGCACCCTTTCTCCACCACTGTTACATCCCGCATAGAGGCCCTAATGTAGACCCGTTCGTACATGCCCTAAAATGGACGTATTCATATTTACCCTAATATGGTCATATTCGTACTTGCCCTATTATGGTCACAGCCGCATATGCCCAATTATGGTCATAACTGTACATGTCCTATTAAAGTCATGGGTCCTTATATAGGCATGATCTTTCACCTACATTGGTCCCAGCTAGTACCCAACGAGCTCTGAGGGCTGAACGTTATCTATCCTGTGGTTTTGAATACAGCAGGGTTTTTCCCAAACACAGGCCCTCACTGTACTCATTAATTATGCATGGCTTTCTAGGAATACACCACGTGCATAATATGTATGTACAAAGTTCACCCCTGACGTCTTCCTCATGTCCAATACAAACCATACTGAGGACCGAGACTCTTTAGGGTATAAATACACCACATCTTGCCCCGGTAAGACAGAGGGAACCGAGACTTCCATGCTGACACACTGACCAGAGACGCTGAGGCTCCTGCATGCAGTCGCTCCAGCTGACAGTGGTCTGACACAGCCCTGACGGGGTGTCCAACTCGAGACCAGGACGGGGTCCCACACTCTCTCTATTCAGGTATGGGGGTTCGACTAAATCCTAGAAGGATTCTTGGTTCTTAGGCTTTTAGACCTACACATATGCTAGGTACACTCAGGTACATCTAGTTAGGCATCGTAGGAGTACGTGCACTTGCATAATGCTTTTATATTCATGTATGTATTCATGATTATCGCAATATGGTAGAACTGTTCTATCCCTTTGCTTTTATCGTACTGCTGATAATATATTTCTGCTATTGTCTGCTGGTTACCACAGCACATATATTTTGCACTGGAATAACAACTGTTCAATAAATACTTATTGAAACGCCCGACTGTTTTTTCTGTGTAACTCTCTGAGACAAACCGAGCACGAGTGACTGAGCGAAAGGTAGTACATTGTTTCCACAATTCTGAGGGAATCAGTATTGTCATGATCTAAGGTTGCCAGAAAATAATCTCTCCCCGATAAGAGGAGACACTAGTGGCACTGCGAGCTAGCTAATGCAAAACTAGGCTAACATATACGATGGGGGTGCACGGAGTCAGTCTGCCAGCAAGCTCCAGTATATGTTATCCAAACGCGCAGGTCCTGCAGGGGTACTATAGGAGCTACAGGACATGGCGCCGCCAACATTGGTTGGGTACGTATTTAACAGTAGAATCTGAGTAGTTCAGTCGTGCTATTCTCAGAGAACCTACTCACGAAACCCCAGAGACGTCTGGACTGGGTGGGCACAAAATCCGCTGCAGCTGAGTGGTACGAGAATACTATTTATTGGCTGTTGGTTATTCAAGCTTGAAGGACATATAGTTCCTACAATTGTGCATTTACACCTTATCTTAAAAATTCTTTAACCTCCCTTCTTCCAATTAAAAATGGTGGAAGAAGCAAACGAAACAAGGAGAGTTACAACAGACCTCTTCGGTTTAGGAGAAGAAGACCCTGAAGATGCAATACAAATTGCACCAAATTTCAGAAGGGCAGTCACCATAAAACTTCTAGAACATGGCTTAAGAGCCAGGGGTGGTAATGTAATTTTCGTGATTGAGGCACACAAATCCAATAAAACAGAGGTGTTCTATTCATGGGTTACATTCCCAGCAGCGAATCCAGTTACAGATGTATTTCACTACTACCTAGAAGGTGAAACACCAGCAGACTATACTCCTTTTGAGGAATTAGAGGTTCCGCTCACTTACCAGGAGCATAATTACTGGTTTAAAGGCGCCCTACCCCACGTACGAGGAAGAGCAAGATTAGGCCCGCTCAGAGGAGCAGGAGCCACATGGCCCATATTAGCGGCATACAAACCGCATCCTGATATTGGCACAATGCCACAGCCAGACTTACTCGTACAACACAGAGATTTAATTAAAATCTACAGAAACCTCACACAATTTGTGATAAGGACTTTAACAGTTCAGCCTGCACCAGCTGCAGCACAAGATACTCCAGTCCAAGGTACAGTTAATAAAATAACTCCACAAACATTACACGCGATAATGGGCAAAATGCCAGCAAAACGCGAACAAATCCCATTCTGGATAGCTCAGAAGATAACTCAGCTTGAAGCAGTATTCCCGAATACTACCACCAGTGATAAACACAGAATTCTAACAATCTGCTTGCCCATGGGTCTGATACCACAAGTAGAGGACTGCACCTCTTGGGGTTCACTCTTTGCTGCCATATATACCAGAACACATGGTATCCCGTCAATAGCAGTAGTACCTGAAGTATTAAAACAGATACAAAATGAGTACGGAGCAGAGCCTGCCCTTAACTTAGGAATGAAGTTGCTAAACAACTTTGAACAGGTCTAATACTAGCTAACATTAAGGGGGAAGCAGCTTCAGTGGCGATCCGCAAACGCCTAAGGGAGTTCAGTCCAGTAGATCAACAACACAAACTACCCAAAATAATTGAAACTGCATATGCAGAATTGGGCAGAGACAGTCTAGGTGGGAAAGCATTAAAACCACAACTGATGGGCAGTCCTGAAAAGGACACTACAAAGCAGACGCCTACTTCTTCTAAAAGAAGTGGGAAAATAAAAAACAACAAAAATGTCTAAAGACAGCAGATCTCTGTCCAGAGGTAGGTCTCCTCAACAAGAGCCCTCTGAAAGGAGGTATAACCTCAGGAATAGGGATAATAATAAAAACCTGACAGGTATCAGGATACTGATACTCGCTCCTCTTGTTCCTTTCAGGGTTCATCAAGAAACTCCGAGAGGGAAGGACGGTCAGAACACAGACAAGAGGAGCGTACAAAGTCCAGAGACACGCAACGTGCTGCAGACTATGCACCTAAAAAAGAAGATAAACAAAAATCAAAACCTCAGTTCAAAAAGAAGAAGGTAGCAGGTCTCAAGATCAGACATGCCCAGAATTCTGAGGACACAGCTTCTGAACGGGGAATGGGCTCTGACGATGCTAGACAGCGCGGCAGAAGTAACGATAGCTCGCCAGAACCTGAAGGAATTTCTGGTGACAGCGGAGTTGAGTGAGTATATCACGGTGGAAACACCTGATACTCGGGTAAGTGTCCCACATAAGTTACATGAGATAACACTCTGAATGGAGGGGGACAAACCCAGAAAAGTTAAAGGTCTCTTTTGGAAAAATCTGTCATCTGGTTATGACATTCTATTAGCAGAACAAGACTGGCCGCCAGCATTCGTCATGGAGTGCCCTAGGGGAGACACGATAATTTTTCCAGCCTTTTCCGACCTCGTTCCCATGCATTTAAAACATGCATATGCGCAGGAGTGGGCGGTTGTCCTAGCTCCAGCATTGTACAAAAATCATGCTGGTTGGGATGAGGAGTCAACCCACCACGTGATCCCAATAAAAGTTTCCCCAAATGCACAAAGGCAATACCCTATAAAGCAGGAAGGTAAAAAACAAGTCAGGGAGATTGTAGATCAACTTCAATATCAGGGGGTGATAGAAAATTGTACTTCACCGATGAACAATCCTTTGTTCCCCGTAGCCAAACCTGACAACACATATCATCTAGTTTTAGATTACAGACATTTAAACACTTGCACAAAGACATTTGCAGTTCAAAATGCACAGAGTGCCGCATTAATGAATAACATTGTGCGGAAAAAATATAAAACAACACTTGATATCTCAAATGGATTTTTCTGCCAAAATATAGCGCCTGAAAGCAGTTATCTAACCGCATTCAGTGCGTTAGGGTCCCAACTGCAATTTTGCCGACTCCCCCAAGGGTATAAGAATAGCCCGGGGTTGTTTTCAGCAAGGGTAACAGAGTTACTCCAAAATTTGGATGAAGAAGCGTTGTCCTATGTGGATGATATTTATCTGACGGACGATGACTTAAAGAGGCACTTGACCAGGGTGAGCACCATTATTATGGGATTCGCCTCTGAGGGCTACAAATTTATTTTCAAAAAATCAAAAATTGCCCACCTCAGTGTCCTGTTTTTAGGATACGAGCTGTCAAGTGAGGGAAAAGCCTAGCAGCTAACTTTTTAGAAAAGTGTGTGCTGCTCCAACCTCCAAAATCAATAAAGAATTTACAATCAATTCTGGGATTCCTAAATTTTGGTCGAACATACATTTTGGATTACGCAGAAAGAGTAAAACCTTTCTACGACTTAATAAAACCTGATTTTTCACTCAGACAATGGACACAGGAACACACAAATATCCTGTGTCTAAACATTTACAGACACGCGTAAACGCACAGAACTTAGTGATCCGAGTAATAGCGGGTCAATGCGGGTACACTTATTTAACTTTTAATGAAGGCGAAACAGTACCAATCGGATACAAATCACACCTGTACACAAACGCAGAGATGCGTTTCACTTCAACAGAAAAAATCCTGACAGTAGTGCAGACCGCTGTAGCAAGAGAAAGAGCTCTGGCTCAGGGAAAGCGCATAATTGTCGTGACCCCAGTACCAGCTTTAGAAGCTGTTACAAAAGCTAGCATTCCAAATGCGAAAGCCTTACATCCAAGATGGATACAATGGGCTAATTCTCTTACTGCAACGGATGTTGAATACAGATTTGATCCAAGTTTAAAAACACAGGCATTCCTGCAATACGAACAAGAATATCCTCTACCAAATGAAATTTTGCCTCTAGATCAGTATGAATACAATATTTACACTGACGGTTCTGCTCAACCAGCCATAGGGAGTAAGCAAGCTTACAGTGCGGCGTGTGCGATAGTTAAAGGTCGCATGCACAATGGAAAGTTCCATCCGAGTTGCACTAAAACGCAATCTCTAGGAGACTGCACGGCTCAGTTGGCAGAACTCAAAGCACTTATACTGGCACTTATAAATACGGATCACGAATTCCCCACACTTATTGTGTGTGATTCCTTTTACTGTGTACAGTCGTACAATGAATATCTACATCATTGGGAACAAAACGGGTTCAAAGATGCAAAAGGTGGCACAATTAAGCATAAAATGCTATGGGAACAGGTAGTGGAGTTGAGAAACGAACTACCAAGGGCTCACGTGATACATACACTGAGTCATCAGCGTGATGGCGTTCACGTTGAAGGGAATTCATTGGCTGATGAAGCCGCAAAGGGGCTGTTAGCACAGCTGCCGTAGCTGCAGTTACTCGTTCAAAGACGAGGGTAGACAGCGAGATTATGGTAGCTGTCAATGCTTTCAGCAAAGGCAGCACAGCAGTACCAAAAAAATTCCCACTCAAGTACTCCTACAGGTTAGATGCACAAAACATTCCATATGCTCAGATTCCTGGAGTGGGGGAAAGAGTAATACCAAATATGGATCATAGGCTAGGCTTAATTGTGGCAGCACACGAAAGAATAGGTTCTGCACATAACGGACTTAGGGAGACTGTTGCTTTGTTAAAAGAACGCTACTGGTGGCCCGTGATGAGAAGGCTGATTAGAGACTACGTCTGGAACTGCGACATCTGCAAGCAGATGAATGGGTCCACCACAACACGTCAAGTACAGATACCATTGTTAGACAGCATTAGGTTGTCCGTTCGTGCGCATCCAGCTCAAGTTTCCTCAAGGTTTGGCCTCAGCGCTCGGCTGACACACGAACTGTTATAAAAGATTTGCAAGTCTTTATCGGCACATACGCAGTTGGCACGTTACATTCTGACCGTGGTCCGGCGTTTAGCTCTCGGGCTTACAAAGAGGCCATGGAAGGAATGGACGTAGCATTGCAGTACTCCTCTCCGTACCATCCTGAGGGAAATTCTGTTGTGGAGAGGAAAAACCGGGACTTAAAGCAATCTTTAACAACTAGGGTATTAGGCAAGGGCGGTAGATGGGTCGATCACCTTTATGGGGTACAGCGCGCGATCAATAATCAGCCAAGAAGCCCTTTATGCCTACTATAATGAGAACTGGAAAATATCCCAACAAGAGGCCGCAGAAAGGATACAGGAGATAGACCGTATTAGCTTAGAAAAGGCATTAGCTGTAGTGGATAATGGGTTAACAACTTTGACCTCCAGGATTTACTCCTTAGGCAACATTATGTCTTCAGCAATCGACATATTAGAACAAGATCTGGCCTTATTACAACACGGGCAATCTCAGCTGCGTTCTATTATGATGTTAAGCTGGACGCTGCAATCTTTGCGTGCAGGCTATGTGCCATGGCGTTTTATAAACACCACATGTCTGTTTTCAGAATACAATCTGACTGATAAACAGACAGAAATGGCACAAAGGGGAGCCAACTATACAATGCTGCGTATTGAGAAACTGGAAAGGTTACCATTCACTGTAGCCAAATCACCATCAACAGAATGGCTAATTCTTGGCCAAATCACTCTGCCGGTCACTACGTTTCAGTTCCAATATTGCCTTGAGCAAAGGCAGGCAGGCAAATATGTGAAAATGGGTAAGGGATACATCAAGGAAACTTGGGAGTTACCATATAGATACTGATGCCGGAATGGGGAACGAGAAGTGTATCTGAATGGTACAAACTGCAAGAACGCTTTAAGCGGTTCTATCATGTATCAGGATATTTCTCTACACGGAGCCTGCAGTGGTTCAGTGGCGAACTTATCTTGTCACATGTCAGGGACCCCAGCGGCCATGATCACGCCGTTTTTCCAGCTGCTCTCGAATGGGAGTTACTTGATGCTAAATGATCAGGGTTGCTGTGGGATGCTTCCGGGCGTTGCATATCTAGTCACTGTTAACTCCAGGGTTACTTGCTGTATGCAAGTATTGTTTCCACCACTGAACACAGTCGGGGAGGCGCCGCTATGGCCTTCGCTGAATGTTTCTTTCATACAGTTTAATACTCTGAGCAGATTGAAAGCCATGCTTTTACAGCAGCCCGTGCCCTTACCCTCCGCTCGAGAAACCTATGAACTTCAAGTTGCAAGGACTTCGACCGAAATACAGGCACTCATACGTACAAACTGCCCCATTCATTTCGCAGAAATGGTGGGTCGTATCTTCAACATGTCTGATACGAGCGGTATTGTACACCTATTTAAGACCATAGGGTCTGGACTGTTAAGCACCTTTCAGACAGTCCTCGGAGTAATCCCAAATTTTATACACTCCGTATTGGGAAGCGTATTTGGAGGATTCCCACTCATCCTGTTCCTAATCGCAGGAATCCTGATTGTAATATTGCTGCTACGCAATGGACAGCCCACTTCCCGAGGGAATGGTGAACACACTCCTGGAGCGGAAATACCGTGAACGCATGGTACAACTTCTGGGCATTTCTTGCCTGCGAGAACTCAATGCCTCCTGGTTTCTATCATTTAGACCAGTCTGGGTAGACTGCATCTTACCTGTTCTTCGATGCCTGTTCTGCGGGGAAGAATGCACGTTGGATCTCTGTCTATCGTTTCCATCGGATGCGCCTCCGGACACGGATGCAATGCTAGACCCCATAAAGGCCCACGCTCTGCGTTGTCCTCAGCGGCTTCCAATTCTGATGAACGCATTCCTGGAGAATCCACAGGTGCCGTTTGCTCCTGCTGGGTTAGGTGACTCCTACACAGGCACCCAGGTAACAGCTGCCGCACAAGCTGCTGCAGCACCGACTGTTGGCAGTGCTACATTCCATCTATGTGCTATTGACGTTCTCTGTGAGGCGTTGGATTTGTCGTCTGCAACAGCTAACACCGATAATACTGAACTTCCCAGCCAGGACGTTTAATCTCGAATTGGCTCATCGCGTCCTGGGAAAGAATTCAGCTTCTTTGCTCGTTTCAAAACAAACAATCTAAATTTGGAACATTCTCTTACATTGACACTTTCGCTTGAGAAAAGAATGGCCTTCTCCTGCTTATGGTAATGCAATCTTTATAGAGAGACAATATTGACTTTTTCAAGTGGCAACTAGAAATAGCTGAAATGTTAACATTTTTTTTTTTTTTTTTAAAGAAACAACACCTCATTTTAACGATTTTTTAGAACCATGTTTTTACTTGCTTTTAAAAAGAAAAATTATTTTTAAATTGTCCAGATTTTAAGTATGGTCATTTTAATCCAATTCGGAAGAGGAGTGGGTGTTATATCCCGCATAGAGGCCCTAATGTAGACCGGTTCGTACATGCCCTAAAATGGACATATTCATATTTACCCTAATATAGTCATATTCGTACTTGCCCTATTATGGTCATAGCCACATATGCCCAATTATGGTCATAACTGTACATGTCCTATTATAGTCATGGGTCCTTATATAGGCATGATCTTTCACCTACATTGGTCCCAGCTAGTACACAACAAGCTCTGAGGGCTGAACGTTATCTATCCTGTGGTTTTGAATACAGCAGGGTTTTTCCCAAATACAGGCCCTCACTGTACTCATTAATTATGCATGGCTTTCTAGGAATACACCTCGTGCATAATATGTATGTGCAAAGTTCACCCCTGACGTCTTCCTCATGTCCAATACAAACCATACTGAGGACCGAGACTCTTTAGGGTATAAATACACCACATCTTGCCCCGGTAAGACAGAGGGAACTGAGACTTCCATGCTGACACACTGATCAGAGACACTGAGGCTCCTGCATGCAGTCGCTCCAGCTGACAGTGGTCTGACACAGCCCTGACGGGGTGTCCAACTCGAGACCAGGACGGGGTCCCACACTCTCTCTATTCAGTTATGGGGGTTCGACTAAATCCTAGAAGGATTCTTGGCTCCTAGGCTTTTAGACCTACACATATGCTAGGTACACTCAGGTACATCTAGTTAGGCATCCTAGGAGTACGCGCACTTGCATAATGCTTTTATATTCATGTATGTATTCATGATTATCGCAATATGGTAGAACTGTTCTATCCCTATGCTTTTATCGTACTGCTGATAATATATCTCTGCTATTGTCTGCTGGTTACCGCAGCACATATATTTTACACTAGAATAACAACTGTTCAATAAATACTTATTGAAACGCCCGACTGTTTATTCTGTGTAACTCTCTGAGACAAACCGAATAAGTGAGCACGAGTGACTGAGCGAAAGGTAGTACATTGTTTCCACGATTCTGAGGGAATCAGGGTTGTCATGATCTAAGGTTGCCAGAAACTAATCTCTCCCCGATAAGAGGAGACACTAGTGGCACTGCTAGCTAGCTAATGCAAAACTAGGCTAACATATACGGTGGGGGTGCACGGAGTCAGTCTGCCACCAAGCCCGCAGTATATGTTATCCAAACGCGCAGGTCCTGCAGGGGTACTATAGGAGCTACACAACACCACTCTGCAAATGTGACTACTACTTAAAGAAGCGTCTTTCTGCACCTCTGACTTAGAGGTAGTTTTAATCCCCCTGCCCTAAAATTTACTAGGGCCTTACAGAGGAGGTTATGCCAATCACAGGGGTACCCCAACGCATAGTGTTCCCTAGTGTATGTAGGTGTTTTCACTGTATTCTAAGTGTCTTTTAGCATAGCACTGGCTCTTGGCCTGGTTAGTGAGAGTCAGTTACCACCAGTACCCGCCAGCAAAAAGTTGGGGGCACAGGATGACTTTGCAACAAGGCCTCTTTCTGCTCCTCTGACGGTTCTTTGTGCACATCTCTTGCTCCTTTCTGCACCTTTCTTCATCTTTCTGGACTTCTGTTGCCTCTTTCTGCATTTCTGTTGCTTCTTTCTGCGCCTTTCTTCCTCTTACTGCACATGTCCTACCTCTGTAGGCATAGTTAGAAATTAGCATTTAAAAAACCTTTGAAATTCACAGAAAAAAACACAGGTTTCAGGGACGTTATAGTTAGAAATTAGCATTTAAAAAACCTTAGAAATTCACTGAAAAAACCACAGGTTTCAGGGACGTTATAGTTAGAAAATAGCATTTTAAAAAAACAGAAATTCACTGAAAAAACCATAGGGTTCAGGGACGTTATAGTTAGTTGGACATTTCACTCGTACAAAACCAGAGAAATTCGGCCGTTATGGTTAGTTCAGCTAACTATAACTCGCTCCCCCGCAATGCACTGCTGATGACGTCACATATTACATCATTCATGACATGGTCAGTGACATCACTGATGACATCACTGATGACATCTCAAATGACATCACTGATGACATCATCCACGTGAAAATCTGATGCACCTCCTCACACCCTAATATAAACTTTGATACACCCACTCTAAAATACAGACTACCATTTTCGAAACCATAGACACACCTATACCAGTTACTACATACCCACTCACTGATTCCTAGGTCTACACACACAACCACTCATTCACCCATACAGTCACTCATACCTACATGCAGTCACTCATCAATACAACACTATCATATGCACTCATACACCTATACAGACGCTCACACACCGCCACTCATCTAGAGATACTCACACACCTAGTCAGTCATGCAAAGAATCAATCACACCTCCATTTACTCACCTATACAGTTATACACACACCACCTCACTTATTCATACAGATACTAACACATACTTACTCTCTTATACAATCACTGATAAAAGTACACACTCATCCATACAGCCACTCTCACAATCACTCACTCTCACGTATAGTTATTTATATACTCCAACTCTCACATACACTACCTTTTACATATGTAGTTACTCGGACATGTACCACTGAGACATCCATTCATTCACCAACACACCCATACACACACTCACCCACCCATACAGCTGTTTCCACATGCACTCTTGAACCCATACACCCAGTGAATCAACTAGTCACATATCTATGCACAGAGTCACACACCTCGCACCCATCCACACAGACACTCAGGCACCCATACAGATACTCAGATAACCAATCAATAACCCATATACATACTCATGTAGCTACTCACCAACCGATGCAGCCACTTACACACCAACTGACAGACTGATACCGACATTTACACAGTTTAGTCACTAACCCATGCATTCAGTAAGAAACGTTTAATCACTCACTTATACAGTCACGCACCTACTAAATCATCTATTCAGGCACTTATACACCCACTCATTCTTCAATACACCTTGGCATATATATATATATATAAATATATATAACATGTTTAAACTTTACAGAAACACACATTCACTGGATAATGTCATAAGTGATGTCATCAGTGATGTCATTTGAGATGTCATCATTGATGTCATCAGTGATGTCACTGACCATGTCATGAATGATGTAATATGTGACGTCATCAGCAGTGCATTGCGGTGGCACGAGTTATAGTTAGCTCAACGAACTATAACGGCCGAATTTCTCTGGTTTTGTACAAGTGAAATGTCCAACTAACTATAATGTCCCTGAAACCTGTGGTTTTTCAGTGAATTTCTAAGGTTTTTTTCAAATGCTAATTTCTAACTATAATGTCCCTGAAACCTATGGTTTTTTCAGTGAATTTCAAAGGTTTTTTAAATGCTAATTTCTAACTATAACATCCCTGAAACCTATGTTTTTTTCAGTGAATATATATATATATAGATATATATATATATCCACAAACGAGTTTTGCCCCAAAGTGAGAAGCCAACAGGTACGTGTATATTTTCGAATTTTATTCGGACAGCTTGCTGCAGGCAAAGGGCACAATAAAGTTCATCAAATTGTTCCAGTTATGCCAGATGCGTTTTGGGAATGAAATTCCCTTTCTCAATGGCCTCACTGCCGCAATCACCAAACAGTCTTTGTTGCACCATTTTTAAACCGGGAACCTGCTACAGTGGGCGGGGCCAATCCGTACGCCTCTTGGTCCTCGTAGTGCGGACATTAAATAATTCTCAAGTGAGTCTGTTCGATGTAGCGTGATTAAAAAATAGTATTGCTCAGACAGAGACAGCTGTGAGAGACTGCTAAGAAGGTAGCCTTATGGTCATCAACCCACTTGGGCAATACTATTTTACGCTGCTAGATTAATTTGACTTATATATATTTCTAACACATGTGAACCAGTTATATAGCTATTTCAGCATTCAAGTGACATATTTGCACATGTGTACTGTTTATCATATTATTATTTGAATCCTGGTTGTATATTAACATAAATTGTATATTACAAGATGGCCGAAATGTTTTCTATTACCCTGCATTTCAAGGATAGAAACTGGAGTCTTTTGTTTATGTCTATCTTTGTTTGCGTGTACATATTACCCTATGATAACATGGCTTGTTTACGTGTGAACAAGGCTGCAGGTCAGCCGAAACGCGTTGCGTGGAAGCCAGTAAACTTACCTGAGCATCATTTCCAGTGTCGTGTGGATTTGTCCTGAGAGTACGAGTATTCCCGTTGCAGGATTTATCTTGGGGGATATATATATATATATATGTGTATGTGTGTGTGTATGTGTGTGTGTGTGTGTGTATATATATATATATGTATATATATATATATCTATTACCTACTGGCGGTTACAAATAGGTAGTTATAGTTAGGACCTAGTTTCCATAGGAGAATAATTTTTGTTTTGCTAATAACTTTGCCGCCGTTTGAGAAATCTTCACTAAACTAATTTGCTAGTCCCTGCAGCTGCAGTCTCAAACATTTTGGGGTGGTTCGTCAAGCAGGGGCCAAGAAAAAGGAGGATCCCAAAATGTGTTTTCACCATATAATTTCCCATAGGGATTTTAGACACTACTACAGCCCGAACCACTGAACGGAATTACACCAAATTTGGCAAAAAGCTAGATCTTGGTCTAGAAAGAGTGCTTTTTTAGATCAAGTCTACAGCACGCATGCGCAGTCTGCAAGACCTGCTGTAATCACTTACACAACGTTATTCCTGCCTGCTGCTTGCCATAGGTTCCCTCCAGTGCCCCTCTTAATTGCTGCATCCTGACTCATTCTGGCAGCTGATAGCTCACTTCAGTTCAAGGCAGAAGAGCACCAGCCAATTACGGTCTCCTTACGGTTTCATTCTTTATCTGTTTTTTTGGAGAACTCTTTTCATATTCAATACAGGCACGGTGCAGACTTGTCCCAGTGCAGCCTTTTCCAGAGCAGCTTGTTTCTCGCAATTCCACTTTCAGCGTAGCGTCGTTCCATTGCTACTTCGTTGCAGTGTTATCTCACTCACTACTGTTTTAGCTACTCGTGTCAGTCCTGAGTACCTCTAGTGCTGTCTCGTTCCTGGGCAGTTTCACCCGAGAGAAGCCTTATTTTGGTGCTCTCTCGCCCAGCCCCTGCAGCTTCTCTGAGTGCCACCCAGGGCCGGACTGGGAAACGAAACCAGCCCTGGCAAATAGCTCAGCCGGCCCCCTGGGGGTGAGAAGGGGGGTGCGGTCGAGCTGTTTGATACGGCCGATTTCGGCCGTTTTTGTTACAGGGGGCCGATATTGCCAGCCGCCAGTAACAAAAATGGCCCCCCAGGGCCTAAAACTGGCCCCCTCCCTGGCGGCCTACCGGGGAAACGCCCGGTGCCCGCAACGGCCAGTCTGGCCCTGCTGCCACCCCAAGCCACTGCTTCCTCATATAGCGCTCTCTTGCTCCTGGCCTTCCTTACCATAGCCCACTCCCTCCCCACCCACTGCAGACTCACTCAGTGGTATTTTTAGAGCGCTGCTTCATTCTATGGCACCTGTTTTCCAGAATAGCATCCAGCTGGGGAAGCCAAATTGCAGGAGAGCGTTATTTCAATGCTGTCTCATTCACTGCTAGAGCATTGTGGTGTACACCCATTCGATTGTTGCCTTGTTCTAATACAGTCTTGCCCCTTTGCCCAACCTCATCTCCTGTATTCACATTCAAGCGCTGCCTCATTACATGGTGCACTCTCATTTCACCCAGTGCCCGCTTTTCCAGTAATACCCAACAAGAACTCTACAGCAAAATTCACCCAGACACTGGGTAATAGAATTTAAATATTATGTTCTAAGGAAAGGGTGCAGTACCACAGGCTGTTACTAGGTGTCCCTGGGACATCTAGTAACAGCCTGTGGTACTGCACCCTTTCCTTAAGACTTAATATGGGAATTCCATTACCCAAAGGCTTAAGGAACGAACGTGAGCCTTTCCAAGCATTTGTTTTTAGGCTTTTGCAGCCTTTGCGATAAGAAAAGAAATTTCACTAATGAAGGAAAAAATGCTCATGCTCGTTCCTTAAGCCTCATAGTAATGGAATTCCTGTATGGAGTTCCTAGGGATTCCTATATGGAGTTCTTAGGTATACCTAGTAACAGCCTGTGGTACTGCACCCTTTCCTTAAGATATAATATAGGATTTCTTTACCATGAGGCTTAAGGAACGAGCGTTAGCATTTTTCCTTCATTAGTGGAAAACAAAATGCTCACGCTCATCCCTGAAGCCTCTTCGGGTAATGGAATTCCTATATTAGGTCTTAAGGAAAGGGTGCAGTTCCACAAGCGGTTACGAGATGTCCCAGGGACACCTACTAACAGCCTGTGGTATTGCACCCTATCCCTAAAACATAATATTTAAATTATATTAGGATGAGGCTTAAGGAACGAGCATGAGCATTTTTTTCTTCATCAGTGGAATTTCTTTTCCTATCGCAAAGGCTACAAAAGCCTAAAAAAAATGCTCGGAAATGCTCACACTCGTTCCTTAAGCCTCTGGGTAATGGAAATCCAATATTAGGTCTTAAGGAAAGGGTGCAGTACCACAGGCTGTTACTAGATGTCCCAGGGACACCTATTAACAGCCTGTGGTACTGCACCCTTTCCTTCATTAGTGGAATTTCTTTTCTTACTATGCTACTGCTGACAATTTTAGAGAAAAAAAAACATTCGCGTTTGCTACACCAATAGCTCATATTTTCACTAATGTGAGACCTATCCCTTTTTGTTGAGAGAGTTGGCTTTGACCTTTCAATAAGTTCAGCATACAGCTTCCGTAAGGCAGTGGGATGACTGAGACACCTGCACGCTGTAATTTTGCTGAAAAAAGCTGCAGCCTACTTCCTGAATTGCTAAGGTTGGCAAGTATGGGAAGCAGCTTAAACTATCACAAAATGTAGCACATTTTAAATCTGTGCACATTTGGAGGCACATCTGGATGCAGTTTGGAATGGCATGGCTTCTTTTCCACCCTCTGGCTGCATCCACTGTTTAGGGAAAGTGTGAGTGTAGCACTAGAGAGTGTCAGCCCTCACAAGTAGAAGTGCCAGTGTGCTGTCTGGCAAGTGGTGGACTTCTGACGAGAGTCCAGCAGATGCTAAAAACACATCACTGTGATCTGTTGTTGCAATGCTTTGAGTGAGAGGGTCCAGGGAATTCCCAAGGAAAGAATGTCACCGGGGTACCACATTTCCACTTCTGAGTTTTCATTTAGCAGATCAGCCTTGGTTCGGTTCAACTAGTACACTTTATAACACTGAATGCTAAAAGGAAACCCAAGACTGGATCCCTGTGACACAAATCTATCTGATAATCCTGTAGGTCACAGCCATCACCCTTCCCTATGTCAATAGAGGAACTTCTGTTTCACTCAACAGCACTTAGCATGCAGGGGATTACAGACCTCAGCAGGCCGAGTCTTTCCTGGGTCAGTGTTAGTAGCCCATCTGTTCCAACCCACGTTTTATCATTGCATTCTGGAACTTTTAGTCCCATTTATCTGCTAGTACCAGAATGCAAAGAAAACTGTACTTTCTAAGCTACGCATGCGTGGAGTTGGAACACCTGAGAGCTCAGGTGCTGTTGGGTGAAAATACAGCTCTGCAATTTGGCATATAGCTCCGAGCCACCAGTCTGAGAACCTCTGGTTACACAACTGGATATCGCTAGCCTTGCTCAGCCGTTAATGCATGAGCTGCAGAGATCTCTGCAGATTGGTAAGGGAGCAGAATGTTCTGTGGCTGTAGTGTAACTGTTTTGGAAATTGATGTGCAGTGTGTATGTCGCAAATTCATATTATGAAAAGTAGCTCAGTCGACCAATTCTCCCGTCTCTTTAGCAGGGGGGCTGGAAAAGGGAATCTACCAGGCTGCTTGGTGTTACACTCTTCATTCAGGTGGGGGTTTTGCTTCTGTCTTCCCTAAGATATCTGTTAGCTCCGTGACCTGCCTCTTCCACAGTGTGCTCCTGTCTGGCTGGTAGAATCAATTTGCTGCAGCAGGACCCAGGACACCAGTTGCCTCCCAGTTCTCACCAGTTATATGTGTGCGACAGCCAGAAAGAGCCAGCCTCTGTATCCAAAACATTACATTGCTTTTCCATGCATCGCAGCACTGGAAAGTTCTACAGAGAACTGCTTGAACCCAAAACCAGCGGGACGAGAGGGTGTCATCTTTGGAGAGCTACCCAAGTGAACTGACGATCCCTTTACAAAGGGGGGCACTTAGAGCACCTTCATTTGGGAATACATGTCAGCTACCAAAAAAAGGGTGCATTGCAAGCTTGTTTATCAGTAACACAGTTCACGGGAGGAGGGGAGGGGATTTAAATGAGGTTCCAGCGGTGGGATGTTAACAGCACATCCCACTCACTTCATAAAGGAGGGGCATTTCAGAGATCTGTCCATTGGGACACTAGTCACTTCAAAAACAAGCATTTGCAATGCAATAGGTCTCACATTTGCGAGAGTTTGAGCTACTGGCATTGTAAATGACAATGCCTTTGATATATGTGCTTTGAAAACCTGCAAGCAGTGTGTAAACATGCAGTTTGTACTGATAGTCGTTGCTTACAAGAAGCAAGGCTGGCAGTAAAAGAGGTGCAGAAATTGCCAGCATTGCTTCTCATAAGCAACGACTACAAGTACAAAGAGCGTGTTTACACACCACCCGCAGGTTTTCAAAACACATAAATAAAAGGCATTGTCATTTACAATGCCAATAGCTCAAACTCTCGCAAATGCAAGACCTTTTGCATTGAAAATGTTTGTGTAATTTGGTGTAAATCTGTTCAGTAGCTTTGGAGTTATCAAAGAAATATGATTTATGTATATCTAGACATGGATCGGTGGATCTGCGGATCCAGAAGCCAAAAGCAATGCCATGATTAGCTGGGCGCAACCTGTGAGCAAAGTTGCGGCAGCCACTTTGTCAATTGGAAAAGAAACAATTGATGGACGGAATGCTGGACAATGCAAACATTCACCCCCAGTCACAAGGATCTGGGTTAAATCCATCATTCTTTTGCTCACCACACCACCCCAGTTTGGACCCAGCCATATGCAAATCAGTCTTGACCCTGTTCCTTGTGGGAACAGTCCAGCCCGAACTGCCAAGCCAGGTCCTCCTTGGACCGGAAACAAGCATCCTAGGACCGGTTTCAGGGCATCACCCTTCTTCAGCCAGGCTAGCTTGAATCCAGTGGTGTAGTGAGCACGGGACCCACGTCTGGGCATACCCTTCCCACTTAGGGCGACAAATGCAAAAGAAACAATTGATGGACGGAATGCTGGACAATGCAAACATTCACCCCCAGTCACAAGGATCTGGGTTAAATCCATCATTCTTTTGCTCACCACACCACCCCAGTTTGGACCCAGCCATATGCAAATCAGTCTTGACCCTGTTCCTTGTGGGAACAGTCCAGCCCGAACTGCCAAGCCAGGTCCTCCTTGGACCGGAAACAAGCATCCTAGGACCGGTTTCAGGGCATCACCCTTCTTCAGCCAGGCTAGCTTGAATCCAGTGGTGTAGTGAGCACGGGACCCACGTCTGGGCATACCCTTCCCACTTAGGGCGACAAATGCAAAAGAAACAATTGATGGACGGAATGCTGGACAATGCAAACATTCACCCCCAGTCACAAGGATCTGGGTTAAATCCATCATTCTTTTGCTCACCACACCACCCCAGTTTGGACCCAGCCATATGCAAATCAGTCTTGACCCTGTTCCTTGTGGGAACAGTCCAGCCCGAACTGCCAAGCCAGGTCCTCCTTGGACCGGAAACAAGCATCCTAGGACCGTTGTCAGGGCATCACCCTTCTTCAGCCAGGCTAGCTTGAATCCAGTGGTGTAGTGAGCACGGGACCCACGTCTGGGCATACCCTTCCCACTTAGGGCGACAAATGCAAAAGAAACAATTGATGGACGGAATGCTGGACAATGCAAACATTCACCCCAAGTCACAAGGATCTGTATTAAATCCATCATTCTTTTGCTCACCACACCACCCCAGTTTGGACCCAGCCATATGCAAATCAGTCTTGACCCTGTTCCTTGTGGGAACAGTCCAGCCCGAACTGCCAAGCCAGGTCCTCCTTGGACCGGAAACAAGCATCCTAGGACCGGTTTCAGGGCATCACCCTTCTTCAGCCAGGCTAGCTTGAATCCAGTGGTGTAGTGAGCACGGGACCCACGTCTGGGCATACCCTTCCCACTTAGGGCGACAAATGCAAAAGAAACAATTGATGGACGGAATGCTGGACAATGCAAACATTCACCCCCAGTCACAAGGATCTGGGTTAAATCCATCATTCTTTTGCTCTCCACACCACCCCAGTTTGGACCCAGCCATATGCAAATCAGTCTTGACCCTGTTCCTTGTGGGAACAGTCCAGCCCGAACTGCCAAGCCAGGTCCTCCTTGGACCGGAAACAAGCATCCTAGGACCGGTTTCAGGGCATCACCCTTCTTCAGCCAGGCTAGCTTGAATCCAGTGGTGTAGTGAGCACGGGACCCACGTCTGGGCATACCCTTCCCACTTAGGGCGACAAATGCAAAAGAAACAATTGATGGACGGAATGCTGGACAATGCAAACATTCACCCCCAGTCACAAGGATCTGGGTTAAATCCATCATTCTTTTGCTCACCACACCACCCCAGTTTGGACCCAGCCATATGCAAATCAGTCTTGACCCTGTTCCTTGTGGGAACAGTCCAGCCCGAACTGCCAAGCCAGGTCCTCCTTGGACCGGAAACAAGCATCCTAGGACCGGTTTCAGGGCATCACCCTTCTTCAGCCAGGCTAGCTTGAATCCAGTGGTGTAGTGAGCACGGGACCCACGTCTGGGCATACCCTTCCCACTTAGGGCGACAAATGCAAAAGAAACAATTGATGGACGGAATGCTGGACAATGCAAACATTCACCCCCAGTCACAAGGATCTGGGTTAAATCCATCATTCTTTTGCTCACCACACCACCCCCGTTTGGACCCAGCCATATGCAAATCAGTCTTGACCCTGTTCCTTGTGGGAACAGTCCAGCCCGAACTGCCAAGCCAGGTCCTCCTTGGACCGGAAACAAGCATCCTAGGACCGGTTTCAGGGCATCACCCTTCTTCAGCCAGGCTAGCTTGAATCCAGTGGTGTAGTGAGCACGGGACCCACGTCTGGGCATACCCTTCCCACTTAGGGCGACAAATGCAAAAGAAACAATTGATGGACGGAATGCTGGACAATGCAAACATTCACCCCCAGTCACAAGGATCTGGGTTAAATCCATCATTCTTTTGCTCACCACACCACCCCAGTTTGGACCCAGCCATATGCAAATCAGTCTTGACCCTGTTCCTTGTGGGAACAGTCCAGCCCGAACTGCCAAGCCAGGTCCTCCTTGGACCGGAAACAAGCATCCTAGGACCGGTTTCAGGGCATCACCCTTCTTCAGCCAGGCTAGCTTGAATCCAGTGGTGTAGTGAGCACGGGACCCACGTCTGGGCATACCCTTCCCACTTAGGGCGACAAATGCAAAAGAAACAATTGATGGACGGAATGCTGGACAATGCAAACATTCACCCCCAGTCACAAGGATCTGGGTTAAATCCATCATTCTTTTGCTCACCACACCACCCCAGTTTGGACCCAGCCATATGCAAATCAGTCTTGACCCTGTTCCTTGTGGGAACAGTCCAGCCCGAACTGCCAAGCCAGTTCCTCCTTGGACCGGAAACAAGCATCCTAGGACCGGTTTCAGGGCATCACCCTTCTTCAGCCAGGCTAGCTTGAATCCAGTGGTGTAGTGAGCACGGGACCCACGTCTGGGCATACCCTTCCCACTTAGGGCGACAAATGCAAAAGAAACAATTGATGGACGGAATGCTGGACAATGCAAACATTCACCCCCAGTCACAAGGATCTGGGTTAAATCCATCATTCTTTTGCTCACCACACCACCCCAGTTTGGACCCAGCCATATGCAAATCAGTCTTGACCCTGTTCCTTGTGGGAACAGTCCAGCCCGAACTGCCAAGCCAGTTCCTCCTTGGACCGGAAACAAGCATCCTAGGACCGGTTTCAGGGCATCACCCTTCTTCAGCCAGGCTAGCTTGAATCCAGTGGTGTAGTGAGCACGGGACCCACGTCTGGGCATACCCTTCCCACTTAGGGCGACAAATGCAAAAGAAACAATTGATGGACGGAATGCTGGACAATGCAAACATTCACCCCCAGTCACAAGGATCTGGGTTAAATCCATCATTCTTTTGCTCACCACACCACCCCAGTTTGGACCCAGCCATATGCAAATCAGTCTTGACCCTGTTCCTTGTGGGAACAGTCCAGCCCGAACTGCCAAGCCAGGTCCTCCTTGGACCGGAAACAAGCATCCTAGGACCGGTTTCAGGGCATCACCCTTCTTCAGCCAGGCTAGCTTGAATCCAGTGGTGTAGTGAGCACGGGACCCACGTCTGGGCATACCCTTCCCACTTAGGGCGACAAATGCAAAAGAAACAATTGATGGACGGAATGCTGGACAATGCAAACATTCACCCCCAGTCACAAGGATCTGGGTTAAATCCATCATTCTTTTGCTCACCACACCACCCCAGTTTGGACCCAGCCATATGCAAATCAGTCTTGACCCTGTTCCTTGTGGGAACAGTCCAGCCCGAACTGCCAAGCCAGGTCCTCCTTGGACCGGAAACAAGCATCCTAGGACCGGTTTCAGGGCATCACCCTTCTTCAGCCAGGCTAGCTTGAATCCAGTGGTGTAGTGAGCACGGGACCCACGTCTGGGCATACCCTTCCCACTTAGAGCGACAAATGCAAAAGAAACAATTGATGGACGGAATGCTGGACAATGCAAACATTCACCCCCAGTCACAAGGATCTGGGTTAAATCCATCATTCTTTTGCTCACCACACCACCCCAGTTTGGACCCAGCCATATGCAAATCAGTCTTGACCCTGTTCCTTGTGGGAACAGTCCAGCCCGAACTGCCAAGCCTGGTCCTCCTTGGACCGGAAACAAGCATCCTAGGACCGGTTTCAGGGCATCACCCTTCTTCAGCCAGGCTAGCTTGAATCCAGTGGTGTAGTGAGCACGGGACCCACGTCTGGGCATACCCTTCCCACTTAGGGCGACAAATGCAAAAGAGACAATTGATGGACAGAATGCTGGACAATGCAAACATTCACCCCCAGTCACAAGGATCTGGGTTAAATCCATCATTCTTTTGCTCACCACACCACCCCAGTTTGGACCCAGCCATATGCAAATCAGTCTTGACCCTGTTCCTTGTGGGAACAGTCCAGCCCGAACTGCCAAGCCAGGTCCTCCTTGGACCGGAAACAAGCATCCTAGGACCGGTTTCAGGGCATCACCCTTCTTCAGCCAGGCTAGCTTGAATTCGTCCATCATCCCCTTTTGTATCGCTTTGTTCGCCCTAAGTTGGCGGGGGTATGCCCAGACGTGGGTCCCTTGCTCACTTTGCCACTGGATTCAAGCAAGCCTGGCTGATGACGGCTGGAATGCCAGAAACCGGTCCTAGGATGCTTGTTTCCGGTCCAGGGAAGACATGGCTTGGCGGTTCGGGCTGGACTGTTCCCATGAGGCACAGGGTCAGACTGATTTGCATATGGCCATGTCTGAACTGGGGTGGTGGAGTGAGCTAAAGAATGATGATGGATTAAACCCAGATCAGTTGACTGGGGGTGAGTGTTTGATTGGCTCAAACGTTCCGTCCATCATCCCCTTTTGTATCACTTTGTCAATTGGGACATGGTTCCGGGGGGAGAATAAAGTGTAAATAGGATATAGGGGGTCAGGATAGAGGTATCGTGACCCCTATGGCATTGACGGGGGGTCTGTGTGGGACTCTCATAGGCAAGAAATTGTTTTTGGAAAACATTTGTTTTGGGCATGCGAGGATCCGCAGATACACCGTGGTGCTCAGCGCGGCCCCCCAATTCAGCTTCCAATTTTTAAAAAACACCCACTCACATACCCACTCACACATTCACTCACACACCCACTTACGCATCTACACAACCACTCACACTTCCATACAGCCAGTCATACATCCACTCAAATAATCAGAACAATACTCACACAGCCACTCACACACCCATAAAACTACTTACACACCCACTCAGAGACCCAGAGAACAACTCACACACCCATTCACAGACCCACACAGGCATTCATACAGGCACTCACACACCCACGTACACACTCACACAACCACTTACACATCCTCTCACACACCTGTACAGCCTCTCACACACCTGCTCAGAGACTCACAAAACCACTCACACAGCCACTCACAAACCCACACAGCCAGTCACACAAGCACTCACACACTCATTTACACACTCCTTTACACACCCACACAACCACTCACACACCCACTCAAAGTCCTAAAAAACCACCCACACACCCATTTACACACTCATAAAGCCAATCACACAACCACTCAGAAACCCACAGAACCACTCACACACCCACTCACAGACCAGGAAGGCATTCATATACCCACTCACACCCACACACCCACTCTCAACCCACACAGCCACTCACACACCCCCTCACAGACCCACACAGCCAGTCTCACACACACACTGACATACCCACCACACACTCACACACCCACTTACACACACACCCAATCACTCACACACTCACTTACACACCCAGGTTACAGGGATGTTATAGTTAGGAAATAGCATTAAAAAACTGTAGAAAATCACTGAAAAAACAAAGGTTACAGGGACATTATAGTCAGGAAATAGAATTTAAAAGCCTTAAAAATTCACTAGAAAACCAAAAGTTACAGGGGCGTTATAGTTAGGTTCATATTTTACACACACAAAACCATAGAAATTCAGCAGTTATAGATATAGTTATCTCTAGTGACTATAACTCATGCCCTAAGGTATCTAGAACTCATGCCCTCACCAAGCACTGCTAATTACCCCACATACTACATGACTCATGACATCTTCTACGACATCACTGATAATATCACTGCAACATTTGCAGTGAAATTATTGATGAGAAAACTGTGCATGGCAGAGACACAAGTGGTATTTCTGGCCACCCAGGGGAGCTGATCGGGGGTAATTACCCCATCTACCTCTGGGGGGGCATAAAGAATGAAATAGAAAAATTGGCAAGGAGGAGCACAAGCTCTTGCCCAAGGGGCAACTTCCACTGTCCCTGGTGGCTAGTGGGTGGATTCCTGCTTGGGAATTGCTCTCCTGTGGTGATCCCCAAGCAGGGATTCACTGGGCAGAAGTGTCTATGGAAAAGGGGAGATTCTCCCCTTCCCAATGATACCTCTCTTGTGATAATCAGGGCTCGGGGTGCTGATATATGCCCCCAAGCACTGATTCAGTGAAAGTAAAACAAGACCATTGGCTCATTTTACTTTCATTCTTACTGCAATGATGTCAGCATGCCCTGCGCGGCAATCGTCATTGCAGTAAAAACAAACAATTTAGGCTACTCAGAAAGCTTTTCCCGAGCAGCCTGACACATTAATAAAAATCAAATGACTCCCTGTGGAGCAGAGCACCAGAGGGGCCTTTACATACCTCGCCAATGTTGGCTAAGGGCCGACACCCACAATTAAAAGGTTAACGAATCCTAGTGCATATTCCCCATCACATCTAACACTCCCATGTTCCTAATTGTTATCTGAATGGGAGTCCCTGTTCTGCTGGGGAAAATTCCCACTGTACAAAGGGAAAGTAAATACACCACAATTAGCTCCCCAACTCTTTACTACCTTTACCCAGAGTCCGCCTATTACTTAATAACCTAATAAAACAACCCAGCAAACTTCCCCTTTTCAGAACAATTTCCAGGCTGACTTCACCAGGAATCTTTCAAAGATCAAGTTGTACAAATTTGAGTAACCTAGATATGCAACTAGTCCAACATATGTCTTTAGCCCATGATACAATACAACAAAGTTAGCAGCAAACAAGTCTCTTGTGTTTTCGCTAGTAGCTCTTTTTCACAGGTTCTGCGTGAGAGTTTTCAGAAATCTAGACAATGTTTTCACCTGGTAGATCCCATTACCTTAGCAACAGTTGTGAAAACATAATATATATATTTTGTTTCATTGGAAAAAAAAGTTAAAATAACTTTATAGTTAGGTGAATATGTCAGTGACAACATTAACGTTTTCGAACTAAAAAAACACAGAAATCTACCAGTTATAGTTAGCAAAGTTAATTAGAGCTTGTGTCCCCGTCATGCACTGCTTATGACCTCACATATTACATCACTCATGACATGTTGTATGACATAATTTATGGCATTACTGATGACATCTCAAATGAAATCATTGATGACATCAGTGGTGACATCACTGGTCACATCATCCAAGCTTCTTTTGTACACATTACTCTATGAACTAGTAAGGCATTAGAGCCCTGGAAGTAAGTACAAAATAGCTCAGAATAACATGAAGCATCATTAATGCCATCACAGATACAATTCCCTTAGGTGTAGCAAGCATGTGTTATGTGCAGACAGGAATGGATCAAACCAAGGTCCTGTTCCTGTCGCAGGCACTAGGCCCAGCCACACAAGTGGGATAGAGTTTTTATAGGCACAAGTGGGCCAATTCTGGATGGTATGAATTTTGTGGATTCCTGTGGATTTCGGAAGTTTCCATCACAGAAATGTAAGGAAAATGTTTGTTTTCAGGCAAACTTTGAGGTTTGCATGGCATTGTGTGTAAAAACAACTATGGGATCTGCACAAGGCACACCACCCTGTACTCCCCTAGTTGTCTGAGTTAGGGCCCAAAATCCATAGCTACCCACTTTCCAAAAACTGGGTCAGTTTTGCGTGGAATTTTGATGTATCAATGTTGCATTTTGGGCTGTTTCTAGTCACAGGCACTAGGCCTTCCAATAAAAATGAGGTGACATTTTTATTGGAAGACTTAGGGGAATGCTGGGTAGAAGGAAGTTTGTGGTTCCCCACAGATTTCAGAACTTTCTATCACAGAAATGTGAAGAAAATGTGTTTTTGTGGTCAAAGTTTGAGGTTTGCAAGTTATTCTGGGTAAAACAACCTGCTGAAAGCCATGCAAGTCACCTTACCCTGGATTCCCCCGGGTGTCTAGTTTTCAAAAATGTACAGGTTTGCTAGGTTTACCTAGGTGCTGGATGAGCTAGCACCCAAAATCCACAGCTACTCACTTAGCAAAAAACATGCCAGTTTTGAGTAGAAAAATGTGATGCATCCATGTTGTGTTTTGGGCCGTTTCCTATTGCAGGAACTAGTTCTACCTGCACAAGTCAGGTACCATTTTTATCAGAAGACACGTGGGAACATAGAATAGCAGGATAATTGTTATTACCAAATGGATTTCACTGCATTTCTGTCTTCCAAATGTAAACCAGTGAGAAAGAGAGAAGACATTTTGAAAAATACCCTATGAATCATGTGGTCGCACGGGTACCCATAAATTCAGAGATGTACAAATAATCACTGCTCCTAAAGTCCATATCTTGTGCCCATTTCAGAAATAGATAGGTTACCTTGATACCTATTTTTCACTATACATATTTCAACATATGAGTTGGTCTATACTCAGTGCACAATGAAAAAACATTTGGTGTGATTACGATGGCGGAGGGTCTGCCACCGCCAGCCGTGCAGTGGTGGGCCCTCCGCCATCGGACTGCAATTTTCCCCCCACCAAATTACGATGGCGGGGGGATCATTTCAGGTCCGAGGCGGTCGTAAAGACCGCCCACCATGCTTCCGCCACAGGCAATCGTACCGATTGCCTGGTGAAGCGGTCAGCATCCTTAAAATGGTGGCGGTGCCTAGCAGGCACCATCCGCCAAATTACAATGCTGGCTGTAGCCAGCCTTTCCATGGCGGTTTCACCGCCATGGAAAACCTGGCAGGGATTGGTTTTGGGGGCCTGTTGCGGGCCCCCCTTGTGTTGGAGGAGATGGTGGTTCACTGGGGGCGGGGTACCCATGGTACTCCCCTACATTTCCCTGCACTATGTGGCAGGCACCATGTGGTGCCTGCCACGTAGTGCAGGGAAATGCACTACATACATTTTTAACATTTCAGCGGGTGCTGCAGCCATCAGCACCCGCCGCAATGGTAAAGATGCAAGATGCGACCCCCACAGTGGCGGTCACATCGTAATTCTACGTGCGGGACCACAACGATGGCGGGCGGACTCAAGTCCGCCCACCATCGTAATGACCCCCATTGTAATGTACAGCTCAGTTGTTGGCTCTGGGTACCTCAGTTTGTTGGAGAATCTACAAACCATATACATCACCAAAACCAAAAGGGTCTAGCATACATAGTGGTACATTGCTTTTGTAAATCGCCATCGCAACAAAAAGTTACAGATGGAATCATTGTCACAAATGGCTGTTTTTTCCTACTCGTTTTCAATATTTCTTAATTTCAACAATACGTTTCTTTGGGAAAACCTCGCGGGATCTACACATATGACCCCTTGCTGAATTTGGGCTTTTGCCTATTTTTCTGAAATATATAGTTTTCCTGGCTCACCTATGCGTTTCACACTGGTTTCCACCAGTGGCGTAACGAAACTTGAGGGGGACCCCCTGCAAAGTACATAGAGAGCCCCTCCTCCGAACTCATTCAGGAGCTCTCAGTTCAGGGTACTGTGCTGAGGGGGCCCCCTGAAGCTCCCCCCCCTGCACTGCGGGGGCTAAATGGGCTTTTGTTACGCCACTGGTTTCCACTACAAACTGGATGTAGATTGAAAGCACTAAAATAGGAAAAATAGGCTACCTCTTTGAAAAATGACAACACTGTGCTAAAAATAAGGTTATTTGATTCTGCTCAGCATGTTCCTTAAAGCTGGGAAGATGGTGACATTAGTGCAGTAAATCGTTTGTGGAGACCAATTTTATGAAAAAAACCTGAAACTTTTATACAGGGCACTTTTTTCCTATTTCTCTCCAAAAACTCAAAATGTAGCTATATTTTGGTTATTTTCTCGCCCCCCTCCAGGGTAATCCACAAACCCTGGGTACCTTTAGAATGTTTGAAAAAAAGGAGGCAAATTTGGCAAAGATACCTTATGTGGACAAAATGTTACTGAAGCCTAAGCACAAACTACCCCAAATAGCCAAAAAACGGCTCACCACCGGGGGAGGGGGGAAGGGCCAGCATTTAAGGGGTTAAGCTAGATCAGTGAGATGAAAATTCTAAAACTAATGATCTACTTTTTCCTCAGTATGCACATAGGAGTAGAAGCACTAGCGGTGTGGCATCCTGCAGTACTGGAAGAGGACAGTAGCTGTGGGTCAACATGCAGTGACCTGGGAAGACACCCACCTATGACAATGCGGTGTATCTCTCTATACCTCTATATTTAAAAGAGGGGGAGAACCCTACTATTCAGAATAGGGACTGGGTAATCAACACAAAAAACACAAGGGTCCCTATTAACTATATACACTAGTTTGGATCATGGGCATTACACAATATTGTGACTAATAATCACAGTATTCAAACAAAGAAGTCAGTAACACAAAAAAATCAATAACAAACTAAATGGGACATATGAGATTTATTCCATAAAAAACACAAATAAAATTAAAAACATTTCATATTATAATACAATATTGCACTAATATACATCACAAGAAAACAAAAAGGTCGACGCTGCGTTTCGGTGAGTTGGTAATAAATCACCTTCTTCAGGACAGTTTTCTATATAATAAAAACAATCAATTAATGACAGTCTCATATATTTTGTCACCATAACATTTGAACCTACAATACTACATGTTAAAATGTGTGCAACTGACTCTAAACAAACACAATACGTGCACTAATCAATTTATAAAATCATTGAGTATCACCACTAAATAAAAATTGAACATAGCCCCTAGAAGCAATATCCTATGTGATCTACAAATAATATAATTTCACCTAATAATTTAGTCACTACCCATGATCCATATTAATTAAGACAAATATTAAAATATATAACAATTCAAACCTACCGAGGTAGGAAAGTGCTCAAATTTAAAATTCACTGGGCACTTATAGAAGCAACGTGCTCGAGTTGAAAAATGGGGTTTGAAGATATCCCGCCTTGTATTATAGAGGTTACTGTTACACTCCTAAAATAAGAGAAAAAGTGTGAGGGGACAGAACGATTTTCTCAATGGTATTTCCAAAGACATAACTCCCCATATTGGCAATCGTACACGTACCTTAATTTAAAAGCCAATAAGTATTTTTAGGTTCGTTGGTGCCACCAATATATGTTTTATTAAAAAGATTTAGTTCTAAGGAAAAACAAGAAAAAGAATTTACAGAGAGAATATCTCAATCAAAACATCGCAAAACGATAAATACCAAAGATGCTCCC
Organism: Calotriton arnoldi; assembly: GCA_963921515.1. Classification (NCBI taxonomy): domain Eukaryota; kingdom Metazoa; phylum Chordata; class Amphibia; order Caudata; family Salamandridae; genus Calotriton; species Calotriton arnoldi. The sequence continues at coordinate 6,983 of CAWUFW010021404.1, read as the reverse complement.
GGCTTACTTTAAAATGAATGGACTGATCCAAATACACCAATAATGGATGAGCCGTGGTTGAGGATAGCAAAATTTAGCAATCTCCCGCAAATTTCACATCTAAGGACCAAAAGACAATTTTAAAGGAGAGAAAAGAAGTGACTGGAAAAACGTCACTCTATGTTGCAGTTGTGAGTGCACCTACTAAATTAAAATGCTACTCAAGTTTTACCTGATATGGTTGCTGTAATATTCATGCAGCCATCTACAAATAAACCTATAATAAAAATGTACCGAATCACTTGATTGTATTGTACACGGTACACATAATGCCATCAATCCATTATTTTAACACAAAGCGTGTTATTTCTCATATATCCTATAAGGCTAATTAACATAAAGGACTTATATTGGTTCCGAACAAAATTGGTTGGAAATTGGAGCGTATATCTTTGTAATCAAGATTTATAAAAGCCTCCAAAAATATCTCTTATGTTCCTGATTCTAAAGGTAATAATCCATCATTCTCAAGTCATAAGTTTGAGCTTCATATATTCCATAATACTCTCTGATCGCGATGTGTTAGCACCGTTATATAAACAAAACGATCTAACAACCGTTCTAAAAAACAACCAGAGGCCATTCTGTTATATCGCTATTGTAATATGCAGACTTAGAAGCTAAAAGTGAGGCCAATACTTTGTCAAAATCCTAAGTATTATATCTACCTTAATACTATATACAACAGCCAGACACGAGACAATCGCGCTTACCTATTGAAAATATTACGGCCTCCCTGCACCAACGAACAGCTTCCGGGTCAGGATACACCTTTGTGTCAGACCCGGAACTGCTTTATATCTCTTTCAGAAATGACACGTGACTAATTAACGGAATAATTAGCAAATATCATATGTTCACTCGTTTTATATCGTATGTCAAACGAAGGGTCTATATCCTAAAGAAATTATGAGTTCATGAGACAGAGGTTGATTAAATGTATATAAGGAAATATCTTGTCTTGCAAAACAAGCCAGATAGTTAACCGAAAATAAATCGGCCATTTTGGAAGATGTAATCACTTCGTCCTGAAAGGCAAGAAATGATAACCTACCAGATTAATAAGACCCGGCAATTGTTCTGCAGATAGCAAAAAACTACTATAATATTGTTGAAACACAGTCTTTGCTAAAAACGGACCCTAATAATGTTGTCGATCTTGAAATATATATATATATATTAAGGAGCGTCATAGTATGACAAAACACCCCATACAAGCCCAAAAATAGATCGGCCATTTTGGAAGGGAGTCCACTATAGCCAAAGGAGCAAAAAACCTCCATATATATCAGCATATAACAGTCAAAACTGCTATTGTGTCAAATAAACACAGTTATTACTCAACAACAGACTGTCATAATGCTGTTGATCGTGATAGATGTCTAAATATATATTCTTATTAATTCGGGAGAGTCATGACCCGATAAAACACCCCATCGTGTACCAAAAATAAATCGGCCCGTTGGAAACAGAGTCCACTACATCCAAAGGGCCTAACACATAAATACACGGCATACCTACTATTCTCCAAACAACCATTAGTACTTATGTAATAGTTTTTCAACTCAATTAAGGGTGCAGCAAGGACCAGTCTATACCTCCACACCCCCTTTCCACTGTAGGGGGGTGATCGAGCTTGTGCACATAATCCGCTGAGTGCGACTAAACTAGTGTGGAAGTTGGAGACAGGCCTCAACTATGAAACACTTGTCGCTCCCTCAGGCAAGCAAAGCAGGTTAGTGCCTTGGATCTTGACACAGGCTGAAAATGGATATATATCTATTTGCAGTACATGCGTTTTTTATCAAATGTTTCGATACAACCAATGGGTCATGGCAATAGAAATAATGCTTGCAGAGAAAAAAGTTGCTGATTGGCCTGTTTTCAGGAATGGGGGCCTTCTTGCATTTTTTTTAAACTGCAGAACTAAATAACAAATGAATCGCCGGCCAAAATGTCCAAAGGAGTCTATGTTTTCAACCCGTCCGGGGTACCCCGCTATTGAGAAGGGCCAACTCCACACAGTGACAAAGGTGAAGTTTCTGCAGGACCTTTTGGGCCGCCCTGCCTTTAACAGACAATCACCAGATTCTTCAATCCCCTCAGAGGCTTGAATTCCAGGTGATCTGGTACAGCTGGTAAAGCATTAATTAATATACAGTACCGAGGACGTTTTTTTGAGGATCATACAAAGTATCTTGAATTGAAATCACTCTTTTATCAGCAGTCAGTTCTGAAACAAGTTTGGTCCAAAGGTTTATGACCAACGATGAGTTTGCCCTTTAGTGTATTTAGGGGCCCATTACGATGTCGGGCGGAAGCACAACCGCCGTGCTGGCGGATGCAAAAAGCACCAGTTACCGCCAGCACGCAGCAGTCCACACGCCCGCCCAATTACGATGCGAAAAGTAGGCCAAACACCGCCGGCAAGCCAGCAACACCGTCAGCCATCAAAGTGCGCCCGTACACGTAGCGGCGCAGCTCAACTGACACACACCGTCCGACGAAACACGTCCCGCCCGGCGCATAAATTACGATGCCGCAAACAAACGGCTCCCACGGCCAAGAGATACCGTACGACAAACCGAAGCGGTAACACGGACGCCGAGCACGGACAACGAAGAAGCGGCTCCCCGAGCATGAATCCAGCACTGCAGGCCCTCCCCATGCTCCTGCTGATGCACCACCAAGGATGCAACGTACCGCGGAGACGCAGGTAGGCACACACACAACAAGTGCACGCAAACAGCGCACACAGTGCAAGGGCGGAAAAAGCGGACAACCCCCACCAGCGCGTGTACACAACACATCCACCATCGCATCCACATATGACACACAGGCCAAATCGTAACATCGCAGAACACATGTGTACACACCACCTGGGACTAGGAACCAACCACCCCGTCACGGCCCCACAGCGGCGATGACGCCGCCACACATGCGCACAACGCAGAGGCCAACCGCAGCGCCATGCATGCGTCGCACACAGACACAGGGACACAACCAAGCAGCACACACATCAGCCCCACCCCGAACGCACATGACACGTGACAGGCCGGCCACAGACATGTCCCCAACGCCCAATTCACGGACAACACCCAACGCCACACAACCGACGCACACATGTCAGTGAAGACACGCAACAGCAGGACACACCCCAGTGTAACAAACATGGCGTAGCACACAGCGGCGGCAACACCAACTAGGAGAAGCAGGGCCCCTTCGGGAAGAGGAACGCCAGTACCACACAGAAACACCCATACCACCCTGCACATATGAACAAGACATATAAAACGGAACACCAAAGAGCCCGGGGACCGACAACAGGTGGCCCAAGAATAACATCCACACACAAGGCCCAACGCAGAGCGGAAAGGCAGCCTGCCGCCCACACAAGGGAGAGCAGACAGCACTGAATGACCTTCCATTCCAACTCCGAAACCACAGCCCTACGACAGAAGCCGGTGAATACAGCCATTGTCCAAGAATAGACCAACACAGGCATGCCGAGGAGACCGACCACAGGGCAGATAGCGCATATCACAGAAGCACACAACGGACGGGGAAGAAAGAAGAAAATACTCCCCATGTCGGCCACATGCAAGTTAATTGGAAGGAGTCACACAGCACTGACCTTGAACTGTCTGAGAAGCATGTGGGAAGAGGGCCCGTGTCCTCCAAACAAGCCAACAGAACACAAGTCCTGTCTCCCTACGACTACACAGAGCTCTCAGCAACCCCGGAGCGTGCACATTGCAGACTGCACACACAGCCGGAGCACGCCACCTCAACGAACCGCTGCGAAATGGCAACCGCAACACACCTACCCAACTACGCCGAACAGCTCAAGCTGTACAAAACCAACCTGTGCCATACATTGGGATGCGATCTCCTGTCCCTGCTGAACGTAAGTTACCGACTGACTTACCGCATCACATTGTTCAGCTGCGTCATGCCCGTCTTCTACTGTCGGAGGTGTCCCTACCAGCATCCCGTCGAGATATGCCTCTCCAACCCGGCATGTCTGAAGGCGGACCTGCTACCACTACTCCTCCCTATGGACGCACACGACAGGGCCTGCTCTGCCTATGGGGGCATGGCGTATGTGGCCAACATCGCACCCGCACTGAAATGGGACCACTGTGCCTCCACACGACGGATCATCGATAACAGCTACATCGAATGTCACCCAGCATGCCCCATCATGGTCCTCCAAGGGACAACCTACGAACAACACCTTGACAGCCACCATCCGCTTCATTGGCTGGCAAACATGTACACCACCAATGACATGGAAGCCCTGCTGGACGGCATCGCATACCTGACAACCTGTAAATACGTCGGACCACAACGCAGGTTCCCCGAGTGACCTATGATGTCCAACCCCGCACCCATGCTTAGCTTCCGCACGGACTGGCCAGTCACCACCACAACAGCCATACCAAACGACCGGCAACTGTAACCACACCATCAACGACATCGCCATGACATCGGATATGACCGGGACATGCACACTGTTCCCCATCACATCCAGGAACACCGCATGCATCGTGGGAGGCAGTGGCATGGGGTCTGTGTATCGCACCCACATGGACGGAACTGCACGAACAACCAGGACACGACATGGATCCAGCGCCCATGGACACACACACCGCTCAGTGGACATGAATAGGTCGCCTGGAGTCTGTGGGTGCTGCACCCCTCCCACCCCCGCCCCGGGAATCCCATACCAGGACCTTTGCATGGACGACAAGTGCATACAACAACAACACGACCCCAGTGACTGTGACATGTCCAGTAACCACCACAGTGCAACAACAAGTGGCACGCCGCTGCATGCACGCAAGCACATGCCCTGATGTCATCTCACATGCACGCGTGCATGAGGAACAACCGCAGCAAACCTGTCACATGGAACTGAGATGGACTGTGCCCATGATGCCAAGCGGTCTGGTAGGCTACATGTATACCGTCTGTGTCAAAGTCCGCAGCTCCGCAGCTATACGTAAATGTACATTAGCACAGCCTTGGCCAAGCAGATGTCACTCTGAAGCCCACATCCCACATGCAACAGCCAATCACATGTAACCCCACACCCTATCCCATTTGCAATCATGCTCAGTATATCCTCAACATGTATCCCGCTGCCAGTAGTGTCCACTATACTGCATCACAGAGGACAGAAGACTCAATATAATGTTTGAAACCAAAACTGTCTCCGCTGACTCATTTCACAAGTACGAATGAGAGAGGATGAGAGTATGTGAAGTACACGGCAGTCGTGACATGACCATGTAGTCCACTGGTATTGGATGTCAACGCAAATGAGTAGCACTACTGTGGAAGACACACATGTGTCGTGTGAAGTCGTATGGACGCAGTGCTCAGGTGGGTGGGTGCGACGGGTAGATGCGCACATGCCAAGTTGGAGCACGCCGTGTTGGGAGGGGTCATGAACAGTACACCACCGCTTCCCTGGGCATTGTGAGAGGACACCTGTCGGGGGGAGTGAACACGTGTGTGCACAGCAGCCGGGCACACGTACAAAGCGGTACCAGGCGCACCTCAGCCCACCCTCTGTGGACAAGCTGGATCCTGTTGTGCGCCCGCCATGCCCCTGACAAGGCACACACAGCCCCAGTCGACCAGGTGTAACCCCAACATAGTCAATCCGCACAGGCGATACAGGGCACGGGATGGCAGTGGAGCATGGTGTGTGAGAGGTCTCCTCGCGCTCCTCCTGGTCATATCACGCAGGCAATAGAACCTCAACGTCTAGCATGGCACAAGTCAGATGGAAGTGTAGGGGGACGCACCACAGCACGAGCAGCACTGACGTCACGGGAGGTGGCTCGCACCATCCCATCCATTGCCCATCATACCAACCACGCCACATGCCATTGCGACTAAGTGCAAGCGCGTGCGCCACCACCCCCGAGCCCTCCCCAGAGAGGCCAAAGAGTGAATGTGTGGGCCATCAGCCACAGACGGACGCGGCCTGGCCGCAAGGGGCAGCCACAGCCACTGGGTGTCGCAGGTGGCGGATCCGGAAGGCGAAGACTGAGATGCATAGTCCATGCAGGCCGGGTCTCCATTTGGGGCACCACGCAGGTGGACGGCGTCCCGCGACACATCATACCCTGAGACAGCCCACTCGTGCAACTGGACCCACACATACACTCCTTGCCCTCTCTGGTGCGAGCTTGGGGCTGCCTGTGCAAGCGCTAGCCTCGCAGGTGAGCATGCATATTGGGGGAGCGAGGGGAGGACATGAGGGCTGGGGCGAAGATGACTGTATCACTGTCAGTTAGTACAAGGGATGACCCAGATGTGGAAAGGAAGAGACGTGTCCCGTGTGTACTGCAACTAGTCGCCAATCCAACTACCCCCATGTCCGGAATGTAAGCCCGCACCTAGGCCCGCCCATCCGCCACATCGAACATACCACCAGCACGACAACCTTCCCATTCGAAACACTGACTGGGGGTGGCGACCAGTGTACAATCATGTGTAGCCTACCCACGCGTACATGTGGGCCCTCCATGATCCATGTCACCTGCGGCAAAGTCATGACATGCGCAATGAGGGAAGTGAGGAGAGCTGTCCGCCCACGCGCAGAAGGTGCATCAGCTCCACAGACCCAGCAGCGAGTCCAGCAGGGGTCACAGGTGCAGGGGCAGCTGTGCCTGGTGTGAAGGCACATGCATATAGACAGCACATCGACCAATGTGTAGTCTGCCCACATCTACAGTCCATCATCATGCGGACATAGGAATTGAACACAGGGCAACACATCTTCAGTTGGTGCACCCACCGTGACCAACAATGCGCAATCATCGACGTACCCGCCCTGTGCATGGCCCCCACCCAACGGAGGCACATCCAGTGCCACCATCCCACACACACAAGCCTTCCACGGAACATGCTGTGTCCAATGGTCAGTA
>CAWUFW010021403.1:0-122083 GCA_963921515.1 Calotriton arnoldi | reverse complement strand
GAACGCTGAGTGGTAGGACATTTGTGCCGGCACCGTGACCCACACAAAAATGTGTGGAAAAAGTGATTTTTTCAGCTAAGTTTGAGGTTTGCAGGGGATTCTGGGTAAGAAAATGTTAGGGGATGGACGCAAGCCATACCTCCCTGGAATCCCCCGGGTGTCTAGTTTTCAGAAATGTGTGGGTTTGGTAGGTTTCCCTGGATGGCCGCCGAGCACGGGTCCAAAAACCCAGGTGACCCTCCTTGCAAAACCAGGTCGTTTTGTGATAGGCAATTTTGATGTCTCCTCAATACGTTTTGGGCCCTTGCCTGTCGCGGGTACTTGGGCCACCCACACGAGTGAGGTACCATTTTTATTGGGAGACCTGGGGAAACACTGGGAGGTAGGAAATTTGTGTCAGTCCGGTGATCCCACAACTTTCCCACACAAAAATGTGAGAAAAAAGTGATTTTTTCAGCTAAATTTGAGGTTTGCAGGGAATTCTGGGTAGGAAAACGTTGGGGGATCCACGCAAGCCATACCTCCCTGGAATCCTTCTGGTGTCTCGTTTTCAGAAATGTGTGGGTTTGGTAGGTTTCCCTAGATGACCGCCGAGCACGGGGCCAAAAACCCAGGTGACCCCCCTTGCAAAACCAGATCGTTTTGTGATAGGCAATTTTGATGTCTCCTCAATACGTTTTGGGCCCTTGCCTGTCACGGGTACTTGGGCCACCCACCAAGCGAAGTTACCATTTTTATCGGGAGACCTGGGGAACGCTGGGTGGTAGGAAATTTGTGTCAGCCCGGTGATCCCACAGCTTTCCCACACAGAAATGTGAGAAAAAGTGATTTTTCAGCTAAAATTGAGGTTTGAAGGGATTCTGGGTAGGAAAACTTTGGGGGTCCACGCAAGCCATACCTCCCTGGACTCTACCGGGTGTCTAGTTTTCAAAAATGTATACGTTTGCTAGGTTTCCCTAGGTGCCGGCAGAGCTAGGGTTCAAAACCTACACCTAGGCACTTTGCAAAAAAAGGGTCCGTTTTGACTGTAAAAATGTGGTGTCTCCACGTTGCACTTTGGGCTGTTTCCTGTCGCGGGCACTAGGCCTACCCACACAAGTGAGGTACCAATTTATCGAGAGACTTTGGGGAATACGGGATAGGTGGAATTTTGTGGATCCAGGCAGATTCCAGAACTTTCAACCACAGAAATGTGAGGAAAATGTGTTTTTTTTTACAAAGTTTGAGGTTTGCAAGGGATTCTGGGTAACAGAACCTGGTGAGAGCCAGACAAGTCACCCGATCCTTGATTCCCCTGGGTATCTAGTTTTCAAAAATGTTTAGGTTTGCTAGGTTTCCCTAGGCGCCGGCAGAGCTAGGGCCTAAAAACCACAGCTAGGCACACTGCAAAAAAAGGGTGAATTTTCACTGGAACAAAATGATGTGCCCACGTTGCATTTTGGGCCGTGTCTTGTCGCGGGCACTATGCCTACCCACACAAGTGAGGTACCATTTTTACCGGGAGACTTAGAGAAACGGAGAATAGTAGAACAAGTGTTTTTGCCAATTAACTTTCCATGCATTTCTTCTAAATGTAAGACAGTGTGTAAAAAAGAATTAATTTTCAAAAATGCCCTCTAATTCATATGCTGGTATAGGTACCCACATATATGGAGTTGTGAAAATAAACACTGCTTCTAAACTCCATATGTTGTTCCCATTTCGGAAATACATAGGGGCATATTACCAAGGATGTGCGATAATTATCGCAAAGCGCACTTAGCGCTGTTTTTTTTATCGCCGGCTATCGCTGGATTACATTGTGGAGATAACGTGTTATTATCAACGCTTATCTCCAAGGCGATAGAAAATCCAGCGATAGCGGCGAAACCCAGCAATAGCGCGCGAAATCCAGCGATAAATTCCACGCGCTAATGAAAAGCTTGCTAATAGGCAGGTGAGGGCTTAACCTTACAATCCACCTCCCATTGACTAGAATGGTTAAGTCAAGTTTTAAAGAGGTGTTAGATTCCAGCGATAATCGCGGTTAGCGCGAATTATTTTATCGCTTCGCGAGCATTGCTAATAGGGGGAAGTTGTGTTTGCGACTGTTTTCAGTCGCTTTTAGTTGAGAACGCCTACTTTGCATGTCGTTAGCGATAATTATCGCTGACATGCAAAGCGGCAAGAAAACGGCCGCTTTCGCCATAAAGCTGTCGCTAACAGCTGTTAGCGACAGCTTGCTAATAGGGCAATAAAAATATCGCCGCTTTAGCGGCAAAAAGTGCCACTAAAGTGGCAATACTGCCCTTGATAATATGCCCCATAGTTTTCCTTGATACCTATTTTTCACACTTTTTATTTTACCAAGTGAATTGTTGTATACCCGGTACACAATGAAAAACCATAGCAAGGTGCAGCTTAGTTATTGGCTCTGGGCACTTCGGATTCTTGGTGAACCTACAAGTCCTATATACACGTGCAACCATAAGACCCCAGTGTACATAACGGTATATTGCTTGTAAACATCTGTCATACTTAGAAGAAGTTACAGGTGAAAATGCAGACACAAAAAGCAGTTTTTTTCAACTTATTTTCAATATGTTTTAAATTGAACTATTACTTTCTATAGGAAAACCTTGAAGGACCTACACAAATGACCCCTTGCTGAATTCAGAATGTTGTCTACATTTAAGAAATGTATAGATTTCTGGGATCCATTATTGGTTTTACATCAATTTCTAGCACTAACTGAAAGGAGGTTGAAAGCACAAAAAATCGAAAAAATAGGCTATCTCCCACTAAAATGCCAAAACTGTGTAGAAATTTTTGGTTTTCTAACAAAAGTCTGCCTGTTCCTGAAAGCTGGGAAAATGGTGATTTTGTCACTGCAAACACTTTATTGATACCATTTGCAGGGGAAAAAACAGACGCTTTCTTCTTCAGCACTTTTTTCCAATTTTTCACCAAAACCCCCAAATTTAGCTATATTTTGGCTAATTTCTGGGTCCCCTCCAGGGGAATCCACAAACCCTGGGTACCTTTAGAATCCTCAGGATTTTGGAAGAAAAGGACGCAAATTTGACATGGATACCTTCTGTGGACAAAAAGTTACAGGGGCCTAAGCGCGAGCTACCCCAAATAGCCAAAAAAGGGCTCAGCACTGGGGGGGAAAAGGCCCAGCAGTTAAGGGGTTAAATAAATATTGTTAATATGCCAGGCCACTACCCATGTGGCCTTCCCCCATCCTGAAATCATTGTTGAAAACCTGACCATTCCTATTCCCCTTTTGTGACTTGTTGTAACTTCAGCCCCTTTCATTAGCAATGGCTGGAAGACGAGGCGAACGACGCTTCCCAGTAACACCGGGACCGGTGCTTGCGATGGAACTATGACGATGCCTCCTGGGCGGATACCATAACTGTTTGTACTTACCGCGGAGCCCGAGCAACCTTGGCCGATGCCCGGTGGAGCTGTCCTATGCTGCTATAGAGGAGTTTGGCTCTGGTTCACCCCCTCGGCCGTCACCTACCCAGCCGGACATCTGACATTGTTTTCCTCGTCTCCCCGTGGTGTTTCCCTCCCTCCCCCGTCTGCCTGACTCCATCTGCATTCCTTACCCCTGTTTTCCATTCCCCTCTACCTTCCATTCCCCATAAGACGTGTGTCTAGGCTATGCCACGCGCTTATAACTCATTTATTGTGTAATCGCTTGTTTTTCTCTTATTTCTATACTTGGCTCCTGTAATTGATGTAACTATGTAACATGTAACTCGCTGCCCCTCATGTAAAGTGCTCTGATACCTCCGGGTCTAGCCAGCGCTATAAAAAACTTTGCAAATAAATAAAACAAATAAATAAATAAATAAAATGGCTGTTGTCCTGCCCTCTGAAAGCACAGAATAGAAGCCACATTACAACCACTTCCGTGAACCCAAACCTCTCCCTCCTCACCTGAGTAAGAATGGCAGTCAGCTCATTTCCCCTCTAAGTAACCGTTGATGCAGGGGTGTTACCCAGTGGAAAAAGTGTCGACAGCCTTAACAGCCAAACAGGTAACAGGCCACAGGAAATTAGGTTTCCTATTCTGAGTGGAGCAGGTAAACTATCAAAAGGATTATGCAAACATGAAAGAAGAGAGGCTCAGTACTTTTTACTAAATCAAGCATCCTATTGTTTTCAAACACAAAAGTAGCCTTTCACATATAACAAAGTTATATAAATTATAGGCAAAGTTTGGATTATTTCATACTTTCAGCAACGTACATGTCAGGAATCAGGAAGTTTCTTCAGCAACTAGATTTCTGTGAGCATTAGATTATAAAAACAATTAGTGCATGCTACATAGCCTTAGCCTACCATTGAGCATTACGTTTAGAAACGGGATGTCTAATGGGCAGTATGGGGCATGGTGTGGATGATTTTGCACATTTTGCACCCTCCCGTAATTGTTTAGCATGCTTACACCACATCCGCCTACAAATTGTGAGATCTCTTGATGGTGGAAATAAAGTACAGCACAATAGATCTCGCAACTGGGGAAAATAGGGTTGGAAAGTCAATCAGCGAATGGGCTGGGGCAATTAGGGAAAAGTTGACACACACACACCCATGCCCACACACACACACACACAGAGGCACACTGCATTTAGCCATTGTCATGCACATGGCACATCTAACATTTAAGGAAGATGACAATTAAGTTAGCCTATTGAAATAGTGTTTACCAGCCCACAGATACCCACATTAGTTACCTAGGTTGGAATGCAAAATATTGAGGAAACATACACTTTACAAATATGTCTAAAAATTAAAAATAATTAAACATTACGCTGCATAAAAATGTTGCATCTGCATTTTGACACAGTCTGTCTTGGGAACAAGGGTGAACCATACCGCAGGAGAGCCGTGGATGTTCCTTGCAAAAAAGAAGACCTGTTGAAAAAGAAAAGAAAAGGACAATATTTGAGAGTTAATGTAAACATGCTGCAACAGTACTCAGAGTGAGGAGCATTAGCTGGTATACCATTACCTCAGGGCAATCAAGTTCCACTTCCAGACAACTAGCTGCATTCACCTGAATGACTGACCACCCAAACAATAAAAGGTCAAGAGTAGATAAGTCCATCCTGTCCACAACATTGATCACATTTGATTTGCCACTGAGGCCACTAGTCTGCATCACTGTAAATAAATCATCTCTTTCAAGTCAATAGGTCTATGCCCCATTGAGCCTCATCATATAGTAGTAGTAGAGATGGGTCCTTCTTTTAAATGATACTAACGGGACAGGCAGATTTTTTTTCAAAAAGTGAAAGACTTGTTGCATAAGAAAAGGAAAATACTTAGGGCCTGATTATGAGTTTGGCGGTCCATGGACCGCCATACTCATGGTGGTCACGGTGGTGGCGGTCTGGCCACCGCAGCAACGACAGTGACTACAGTATTACAACTTTGGCAGTTGGGCTGCCATTGGACTGCCACAACCACCAGGGAACTGCATTCCCTGGCGGTGGTGCAGTGGTCAGGGGCTCACAATATGCTGGCGGTGCTGTTGCAGCACCACCATGCATATTACAAGTTTTCTGATCGCCAGCAGTCTCATGGAGGTTCTTGCTACATGAAACTGCTGCCGGTCAGGAAACAAAGGGGACCCTACAGGGACCCCTCTAGGCCCTGTGTGGGCCCCCCTGATGCACCCCCAAAAAAGGTAAGTGTGCACATATGGCACACACATGCTCTAAGGGCGTGTTTGCGCGCCATATGGCACTGTGAAAAATGCACTTTTGTGCATTTTTTAAAGGAATCGCAACTTACCATCTACTTGAAGTTGGTGGTAATTTGCAATTCCTAAATGCAAATTCGCATTTAGCAATTGCTACATGAATTGCATTTAGGGAATCGCAAATTGCGATTCCCTAACTGCATTCGCAATTTAGGTAATCGCAAAAAATTTCGATTACCCATATTGCGAATGCCAAAAGTTTCATACATTGCATAAGCCTTGATACATCTGGCCCAAAGTGAATTGAGAGATCTCAGAAGAAGAAGAGATGGTGTGCAGTTAACGAAAGGCCAATAATGTAACACTCTTAGAGACATGTAGAAGCAAACACCCAGGATAATCCTCCAAACTTTAAAAATAACAAGTAACATAAGCCCCTCCCATCTGTGACTGTAATAATTTTCAAAAACAACAATTGATGGACAGAATGCAGAACAATGTCATACATTCACCCCAGTACAGAGATCTGGGCCTAAATCCATCGTTTTTTGCTCACCATGCCATTCCAGTTTGAACCCAGCCATATGCAAATCAGTCTTGACCCTGTGCCTAATGGGAACAGTCCAGCCGAGCTGCCAGGCCAGGTCCTCCCTGGACTGGAAACAAGCATCCTAGGACCGGTTTCGGGGTTTCACCCTCATCAGCCAGGATAGCTTGACTCCAGTGGCATGGAGAGCACGGGACCCACGTCTGGGCATACCCGTCCCACCCGGGGTGACAAATGCAAAAACAACAATTGATGGACAGAATGCAGAACAATGTCATACATTCACCCCAGTACAGATCTGTGACTGGGGGTGAGTGTTTGAAAAGTTTCAGCGCTCCGTCCATCATCTCCTTGTGTTTGCTTTGTTCGCCCTAAGTTGGCAGGGTATGCCCAGACGTGGGTCCCTTGCTCACTTTGCCACTGGATTCAAGCTAGCCTGGCTGATGAGGGCTGTTAGCCCGAAACCGGTCCCAGGATGCTTGAATCCGGTCCAGGGAAGACATGGCTTGGCAGTTCGGTCTGGACTGTTCCCATGAGGCACAGGGTCAAGACTGATTTGCATATAGCTATGTCTGAACTGGGGTGGCAAAATGAGCTAAAGAATGATGATGGATTCAACCCAGATCTATGACTGGGGGTGAGTGTTTGAAAAGTTTCAGCACTCCGTCCATCATCTCCTTGTGTTTGCTTTGTAATGAGTTTCAGCAGACATTAATTAACGCAAATCACCTTTTCTAAATCCTGTGGGGTGGCTTTTCACGTGTCTCTTTTTCCATGGAAATCACACACACATAAGCAGAACAGATTTGAATCTTCACTGGCAGCCCAGCATAGGAATGAAAGGTTAGACATGGCAGGCATCTTGTTCTTTCAGGAAATGTAAGCGTCCATTACAGACTCAGAGGTATCTACTCATTGGGAAGTCTATGGTTGAGTGTAGGGTTGAGTTAGTTGCTTTTCTTTCTCACTACTCAGTCACCAGGTCAAAATGGTGCAGTTTTCATTGATTATCTGTCTGTGTTTTAAACACTGGCCCACTTATGTTTTTTTTAAATATTTGGTGGCACATCAAATATAAAAATAAAAAAATGAGCAGTTTTTTCTTTTCTATTTTTTTTTAAACTCTTTTTATTGAACTAGCTCATTGTTCATCAATACATTAAACAGATGGTAGCGGTTACAGAGACATTCACATTGCATTATCGACACATATCCAGAGCGCAATATTATATCGCGTAAGGGTGAATCTTGTACAGTTATCTCTTGCAACAATCAATAGTCATGGTCTTTGTCATCCACATTACAGAAGGTCATTAAAGGGCCCTGCCCCCTCCGCATAGTTGTCCTCACCCCAGGTCTAATGCACGATATGCTTGCCATAGGCCCCAGATTTTTCCCCATTTTGTAATACACCCCCTACTGCGATATATTGTTCCTTCCGCCCTCTGGCACCAGTCTAGGTCCTTCTTCCAGTCAGCCACCACTGGTAGAAGCCTTGATCCCCAGTTCCGTGCAATATTCCTTTTTGATTCCCCCGCGGCCAGTGATTCCCACATTCAAGCATGTCTGGATCAGTCTTCCTCCCCTGTATCAACAGCAGCAACCCCTTTGCCTCAAGCGGGACCTCTACTGAGAGTACCCGCGACATGATAGCAGTCACTGCCTTCCAGTATCCGCTGATCCGTGGGCACACCCAGAGGGTATGGAAAAAGGAGCCCTCCTGCTCACACCATCTCAGGCATAGAGGGTCTCCCGCCCTTCCCATTTTGTGCATTAGACTGCAAGAATAATATGTTCTGTGGAGAACCTTCAGTTGCACTAGTCTAAATCGTGCATGTATCGCTATCTCTCTGGGGCCATGAAGAGCTTCCGTCCATTCCTCATCTGTGATGTCACTTAAGTTATCCGTCCACTTCTCTCTCAGAGGTCCCAGTGGGTCCGGCGTATTATTTATCAACTTTTTGTATATCACTGAGACCCCCTACTTTGGGATAGGGTCTAGTAGTACGCGGTCCTCCAGGGGGGAGGAGTCACGGAGACCACACCCCTCCTGGATGTGCACCCTAAGTGCGTGGCCCAGTCTGTAATAATTAAATGTCTGGGACGACGCCAGGTCAAACTCTTGCCTCAGGGACCCCAGGGAAATGAAGGCTCCACTCCTCCACATCCCCCAAGTGCTCAATGCCTATTTTCGCCCAATCCGAGAAGCCAGTTAATTTCAAGACTTCTGATAATCTGTCACTCAACCAAAACAGGGTCCTGTCCTTCAATATACCATGGCTTCCGACGTGGATCTCGGCTTCTGTCCAGGACTGTACCACTGTGGCCGTATGAAAGGGAAGAGTCTCCCTCCTCTTCCGGCTGTACAGAATGGCCTCATAGTTTTTGCCTGGCATTGCCACTCTGTCAACCCTATATGCAGGTTCACCCCAGTCCACAAACACCCATTCATTAATCACAAGCATCTGTGAGGCCCAGTAATATAGTTTAATGTTTGGGACCGCTAGACCCCCGTCATATATTCCTCTCTGTAGCTTCTTCAAGGCGATCCGGGGAGCGCCTCCGCTCCATAGCAACGTCTGGAGCTCCTGAACCACTTGATTAAAGAAAATCGGGGGAACAGGGTAGGGCGTGTTTTGCAACACATACAAGAGTCTTGGGAGGGACATCATCTTATATAGGGCGGCTCTACCCATCAAGGTTAAAGGGATGGTTCGTCAATGCGCCACATCCGACCTAAGTTGGTCTAATTGAGGAGCCAAATTACATTTCAGAGACAACAACTGATCTCTGGTCACAAAAATGCCCAGGTATTTGAAGCCCACCAGTTCGATTGGAGCCGCACACTGTGGTGGAAGTCTAGGGGGAGGACCAGACAAGGGAAAAATCACTGATTTGGCCCAGTTGATTCTGTAGCCGGAGTACCTACTGAACAGCTCGAAGATATGGAAGATGCGAGCCATTGAGTAATACGGCCTCGATACATATAAATGTCATCGGCCTATGGGGAAATCCGCTCTTCCCATCTGTCAATGAGGGGATTCCTCATATCATCGGTCAATCCTGATCCAGGCCGTCAGTGACTTTAGCACCAGGCTGAAGATAAGGGGGGACAATGGGCTTCTATTTATTTTTTGTTCAGCAGACATTTGTGTTGTGGTACTAGAATATTCGCTTTACTTTTTTAGTCCAGAACATAGAGGTCATTTTCAAATACAGAGACTTTGTCGAGCAGACAATCACTCCCTAAACTAGAGATGTCCGAGAAATTACCCATAATAACTTTTGTGTTTTCTGGAGCCTGATAGTTTTTGGGGATGAAATGTTTAATTAGTTTGATAATTTCAGACTCTGCACATTTAGAGGAAAGACATTGATCTTTCTGGCCCCGACAACTGCACCAGCTGCACTTAAAACATGCTGAGAGGATAAACTGGCTATAGGACATGCTACAAATGTTATTGCCAACCTACTGAGTTCTGACAATTGTTCCCTTTTGTCATGTTAATAGATCAATGGATTTTGAATTATGTTTGGTCATAAGAGTAGTCTTGAAACATCATCTATACTACCATAGTTGTTGACACTTGCTGTTTCAGATTTTCCTGCACCTGTGAGCTTGATTTAAGTCCTGAAACTGCCATAAAACAATTTAGCTCAGAGGTTGGTTGAAGTATTTCAGGTGGTGTTGTTGATTTAGTAGTAGGTGTCTCAGAGTGGTAATTGTTTTACCTTTGATGGGTTAGTCTACTGCTGTAGTTTCTACATCCTTCTGGAGCCACCACTCCACACAGAATTTCTTCTTTATCCTCGCAATTGCAATCTTTCATCTTGTAATTCAATCACTTTCTTGACAATTCAGTTCTTGTAAATGGATATATCCAATGCTGAAAAATAACAATGGTAGGTATCCCTTGTTTGTACCGTGGATTCAGTATAGTAGCACAGATGCGTTTTTTATTGGACATGATCTCTTGTTGCAGCCTGAGATTTGTATCCAGAGGAAGGATTAACTGTTGACCAAACCAGTCGCTTCTTCATTAACATTGGGATATGTGATATAGCGGGAATCACATTTTACTTGTAGGGATGCATTCTAATCACATGTGCAGAACGCACCCACAAATAATACTTTGTTGTATTAACATGAAGTGTTAGAATTTTGCAATGTATTAATCTGAAAACTTGAAGTGCTTAGGCCATTTAAAAGTAACATGGAGAATTAACGTAGAAAGTAAATGTAACTAGCAGAAAACATTAACGCGAAGAACTTGTATTGTGAAACTGACAATTATTCATGTACTAAATGTGTTTATAAATTGTGTCGTTTTACATGTAGGTAAATGCATTAATTGAAGCTGCCTTATTTTCTATGCAAATTCGTAAAAGCTCAAATGATATTCTTTTTGTTAGCTGAACTTCGTAGGCCTGAAATGCAGTTCCCTGGAAACTCTCGCCTTAGTTGAATTTCATGTGCTGTGGAATTTGTTCTTTCTCACGTTTTGTGTTGCAGGTGAAAGAAGCATTCTTGTTAGCTAGAATAATGCCTTTATTTTATTAGTCAGGCAAGAAGAGAAGAAGTTACAATCGAATGACTTAAGTCGATGAAGGAAGGTGGTTGTGCTTCACACAGTAGAAGGCCAGGGAACCGAGGACAAATTGGAGCAAGAAAAGAACACCATTGTCCCATGGAAAAACACCTTTAGGATCATGCTCAGAGCAGATGGCGTGATCCGCAATGAATCTTGGGAAAATATCTACGAATAATGTGATGATGGAAGTACGGAAAGGCCCCACTTCTTCTTTGCCTTCGGAGAGATAGTATCTTAGAGCAAGCTCTGTCTTGGTAGCTTTATGCTACATGACCCATTGATTGTGGAGAGACTTCTTAGGAAGACTCCGCATGCTGACACCTTTTACCTTCCTTCCTGAGGATGCTTAAGTAGGAATGGCACTTTAGTGTTAGTGTAGGGATAGATTAATGCTTTTCATTCGTCACCCCTCGATGCAGGGAAACTTGGACTCATGCTTTCTGATCCTCTGCATTCTGCTTCTTGAATTGATTGTATTACTCATGCTACATCGTCTCAATTGGATACGCAGATTTTGCGTCATGCTAATTCCAATGTATTTTTACACTCTCATCTTGAGGTGCCTTTATGTTCAGTTATTTTTGGCTTTGTAATAAATCAAACTAACTTTACTTAGTTGTCTGCGGTTACTATATGTCCAAAAGGACTCTTAATTAATTGTTTGGCTGACTAACACATTTTTCCCCTCTACTCTTCCTTGCTGCTAAAAAGAACCATTGGATTGTTTCTCTAACACAGATCCAGAACTTATGGGCCCGGCTCTTTCATATGTTTCTTCCACTTTATGAAAATGGTCCTGCTGCAAGGGCAACAATGAAATAGCTTGGTTCATGGAATAGTTCCCCTAGCTTACTTCCTGGCTCAAACTCTGAAAATGCACTGGTATTTGCATCAGGCCCTCTGTAGTTTCCATTTGTCAACCTCCATCACCACTGCTTTGGAAGTTGCATCCTCTCTCCTTCGTAGCACATAGTTATGTAGAGACCTGTTCCTCCCAAATAGGTGTTGCAGCATGTGGACACTGGAATTCAAATGGCTTGGTACCTCCTGTATGTGGGCTTTTATATGAACTCTATTAGCATGCTGAATGATCCCTATCTGCTTCTAGGGTTTGAAGGAATGACTGAAATGTGTGCAAATCCTGTGAAAGATGGCTTGTATGCTTTGTTAACTATGTCTTTTTCCATGAAGCCCTGCACAAGTAGTTTGATGTAATGAGCTAAACATAGCACTCAAAATATCCTCCATTTGCTATGGCTTTGCCAATATTACTGCCATTTTCAGTTGCAATGTATCAAATGCTAAGGCCTCTGGGTTGAAGCTATTTGTAGACTTTAGTATTGATTTCTTCCAGGATGTTGGAAGCTATCAGTGCTTTCTCCAGAACATTGCAACAGTAACATACTGACCAATGCTTAGAGACAGCATCAGCTGTAGTGATGCCAGCAGCTAGCCTTTGCTGAATCACCTCGAAGGAGACCCGGTGTGCAATAATGCACATATAGGGCCTGATTAACAGAGGTAAACCTACACTTTTGGGTGTTTACTATTTTTTTGTATTCACAAACTGAGAGTTTAATTTTACTAATAGTGCTTGTACGACCACCTGTAGAGAGTCTACACATAAAAAGTTAGGAGAGGCTATCTTTTTTTGCGCGTAATCTCCGCAGTCATAAAATCACTATTAGTAAAATCAAACTCGCAGTTCATGAATACCAAAAAAATAGTAAACTTACACAAAGGTGTACGTTTGCCATTGTGAATCAGGCCCATAGTTTGTAGCTTGGCAAATGGTCCACATGTCCGTAGTGAGATAGGTGAACTGCACAGTCCTTTCATTGCATCAGCATCCAGCACTTGTTAGATCAGGAGTTGCATGGCAAAAGTTGAAAAACAGTTCTGGCTGAAAATCTCTTTTTTTGTACAAGGGTTTTCACAAATCCTAGCAACCCCTCTCCTCCCAATAAATAAAAAGGGAGGAGGTCAAGTGCTAACATTTTGGTTAGTTTCCCATTGTATAAATGCACCAGCTGATGGCATTGGTAGTACACTAAATCCTTGCTAAACATAGCCTTGATGGGTTGTGGTTTTTTTTCTAGGTCAAAATCCCACCTCAAATGACCTCCGTAGAGGTAGGCTTCATGGGTGCTTTGGGATGGCTGTGTCATCCACCTTTTTTCCTTGTACCAAGCTTACGGTGCTGCTGGTAATAAGTACACACTACGAGCAATAGGGATGTTTTTCATTTCACCTTTTTCATCATCAGCATTTCCTTCAATCTGTTCAGGTTTTACTGTTGCAGAAACTTTTTTTGGTGTTGATTCCACTGAATACATGTTGGCTTTAAATGCGGGCCAGCTGGCCCTTGGTACTATTATGCCCACCTGGCAGTCTGCAATGTGATCCTCATTTAGCCCAAGTGTAAAGAAACCCAAATCAGGGAGGAAAGCTTCCGTATGGAGGCAAAGCCAGAAGCTGTGGTGGAACTAGACTGAGTTTGCTCTTCCTTAGTGTGGGCTGCAACTGTGGTAGGGGTTGCTGGTGCTAGCTTTTGTATTTTAAAGAAATGGAAGCCGATGTTGCTATTACAGGAGCAGGCTGATCATAAGTGATCTCTACTTCCTCAGAGCCACTCGCAACATAAACAATTACTGGTTCTTCTCTGCCAACTAGCATTTCTGTAAACTTCCTTTTGCCTTGTCTCCTGTGGCAGGCATCGGGGGCCCACACAATGTCACCTTCATCCGAACAGAAGCTTGTCAAAGATGGGGGAGTGGTCTTTCTTCTCCTCAGAGGAGATGGTGAAAATTATGTGCCCGAAATAAGAGGACACAAAATATAATGCTGTGCAGCGAGCTCAACTTCCTGCTCTGCTCCTACCTTAGGAAGATCATGTATCTCAGACTCTTGTTCTGTTAAGTTTTCTAGGAAGATTCTGTTTGTGAGGACAGTACCATTTTGGACTCACTGGTCTCAGCCATAACAGAAGTCACTGCATAACCAGGAGACATGTTTGATTTTGGGTATGGTGGTACCCTTGTGGATCTAGAGGTGATCCTTCCAATGTCTTCCTGCAAAGAACAAAGTGAAATAGATATGATGCTTTGGGCACCTTGGTGGAAAAAGGAAAGGGGTTAGATGCAGAGGTGGCAACAGACTTTTTCTCTTCACTGGGTGCTTTCTTAGCAGAAGCCTGCTTCTAATGTGCCTTCATCTTCACTTCTTATTGGTCAGCCGAAGAAATAGCAGAAATGTCTGTGGAGGACCGTGTTAACTAATTCACAGACTTCTCTTCATCTCCCTCTCATTCTCAGTCTTGTCCGCCTGCAGGCAATGAAAACATAGAATGAAGACAGTTAGATTTGACCATTCTAGTCAATGCAATAAAAGTAATCAAAAAAATATCATAGCCGTTTGTCAACTAGCTGTTTTATTAAATCGGAACATAGAAATAAATCAACGTCAAACTACCTAAATCGGAAATACTTGGTGTCCCTCTAGGGCCCATGGGGGCATGTGGGAGTCAGGGGTGGTTGGCAAAATCAGTTAAATGTATTAAAAGTAGTAATAACCCTGGGCTACAAATTACTACAACTAGCTTACAAAAACAATATACTAATAGGAAATATCTCTGGAAAAAAGGAGAGATGAGCAAAAATACCTATGCACTCCGGGACATAACAAACAATGCTTCAAGTACAAGGCTTTTAAAAGTGGCATAAAATGGTTAATAATTATTGATGAAATACACAGTCTGGTCATCCGTACTGCACAGAACACTCATTTGCAAGCGACTCTAGAAAAAAAAAATGTAATCCAGCAGGAAGTAAACATGACAGGTGACCTGAATTATCTCATGCATTTCGTGTGTTTCATACAATAACAGAGTTTCTGCCATTTTGAGCATTTGAACCGAAGTCCAACCTGCCAATTTTTGTAATGATCTGTGCAGGGCAAATAATGTTATGGGAGGGATCAAAAAGGTTATGTTTTCCAATTTTAGCTTTCTTAGGAAATGTTGCTCGTGCCTGCAACACAAAACCTCAAATAGACTTATGGCAAAACTTGGCATAAAAATAGACCTTAGCTCAGAAAGCGTGCTAATTTGGGAAATTTAAGCATTTTAATAATTTACATGATGGGAATGAAAAGGGTTAAAAAGTTTGTATATCTCTGCCATTTACAAGCACAATTCAGAAATTTGTAAATCCTGTCAATTAAATTTAAATTTTTTATGAAATGTGATTCGCTGCTGATGGGGATTTTATTTGCTGCCATCTTGAAATTTGTGCTATTTTTCACATCAAGACACAGAATTTGTGGGGTGAAAGCTAAGAAACACCTAAAGAAAGTTCTGGCTTCTATTATGACTGCTGATGGCAGTATCTGTGACAGAACTAAACAAATTTTTGGCAAAGCCAATAACTTTGATGCTCAAAATAAAGTGCTAACAAAAGAAAACAAACTGACTGCTGCAGTGCAAAACAATTAAAAAAGAATTGCTTTGTGTATATACTATCGAGATGAGATAAAGAATAAAATTTATGATGAGAGAGTGTACTTCTTAGTTGTAAAAAAATACTATTTTAATAGAGCCAAAAGGATAAAACCAAACAGCCAATAGAAAGAGTAGACTGAAATATTCATGTGGACTGATCCAAGATCCAAAAAACATCAGTGGCTGAAGGAAGCAGAACCAAAGCTCCTTACAGTATGGACAGATGCGAGTGCCATTACACATGAAACCTAATCAAAATCGAATGAGACAGTTGCAGGGCAACAAGCTAAAGAATAATTCCTGATGAATTCCAGATCCAGTCTTTTGGCTATATATTTTCATATATGTTGATGGGACAAATATATTTCGCAAGATTTTTTTACAAACTTGACTGAAGTGAAGATAACTTATATAATTGCTGCAAATGTTTAAAAATTGATGAGCTGTAATCAACTGAAACTAAACAGGAAGAAAAGTGAGATTCTGACCCCTCTTGTGCCTACCACATTTTTAGCCTTCAGAGTTAGGGCTTCTTCTAAATTGATCCAAAGAATTTTGGAATCAGGTTAGGAGCTAGTCGGACTGCACAAAACAGTGCGGTAGTCACATCACTTTTTATTACTCTTAGTATGCTGAAAAGGATATTTCATTTATTTTCCTTTCTACATAGGATAAACATCTTGAATGGCATCATCTCACCTCAGCTGCAGTTCAGTACAAGCATTGGTAGAACCACTAGGTCTCATCTTTATGACCTATTGGCTTTATCAATGGATTTCAGGAAAGCAATTAAAACTTTCCTTTTTCCCTCTGCTTAGTCCTTTTTGTCTTCTGTATATTCCTTATGCCTACCTATTGTGTTCTTAGCCCTGTTCCTTCTGACGCTGGCAGCGCCGGGACGCCTCTTTGCTGGGGCAGCTGTGCGCTATATAAAATCAGATAACATAACATAACATTTTAGCCACGCTGCACAGCATCCCACGTGTTGTGCAGCATGGCTAAAGTTTAAAAATGTTTTTTAAAGTTTCGCACGCGCTCCGTGTCTTTTCGTAGGCATACATACTACTCATGCGAGCCTAAAAAATGATGCAGGTGCTTTTTTTCTTTTTAGTTACTGATCTGAAAATAAAAGATGCAAATCTTTCTCTTTTATTCAAAGCGGGAGGGAGAACTATTGGGAGAAAGCGGAAGCAACAGTGGGGAGGAGGGGGAGGGAAAGCAGCATGGGGAGGGTGGGAGAGATGAGAAAGCAACACGGAGGGCGCTAGTGTGTGGAGCATCATGGGGGATGCAGGAAGTCAATGGAGAGTAGCACATAGGCAAGCGCAAAAGGGAGGGTGATGTGGAGAAGCACTTCAACAACAGAGAGCAACATGTGGTGCAGTGGAAGAGATGTACACGTGGGAGCCACCTTGAAAGCATGCACACTCTCGTGGAGTGCTTAAGAGGGGGAAAAAAAGGTAATTTTGAAAAGCAAGCAGTAGAAGCACAGATGCCAGCCAATCAAAGCAATGGTAAAGTGGCAATACTCCATGGAAGGGACAACCACAAGATTGACAAGCTGAGACATGAATAAGAAAGAGGCAAATGAGACTGATGGAAAGCTAACCAAAGGTAAGGAATAGGCTGGTTCCAAGTCCCTCTATGTTGCTTGTAAGACACAATTTGCCTCACAGCAGACAGTGCATGAGCTGACTCTATCTAAAAAATGCTGAAGCTCAAATGGTGCTGGGGCTGTCAAAGTGAGACCATGTTACTCCTGCGTTAACATCTCTGTATTGGCTGCCAATTATGCAGTGAACTATGTTGAAGTCCACATGCTTAGTACACATTGTTGTATAAAACAGTAAACATACACCACCCTCAACCATCTGTAAAAGTCCTGCTTCATCCCTACGATCAACGAATCAATGCCTTTCACTAGTCACCAAAGATTGATTGTACGACCTTTTTAGTATCTTCTGCCATCTAATGAAGAAAGCTGCCCTGGCTGCTCGCCAAGAATACAACTTATTTAAGTACAGGAAGCTCTTTAAAGAATGCCTTTACCTTGCTTAAAAGTCAGGTGTTTTTTTCTTTATTTTTTATTCACTTGTGTGTGTATTTATTCATTTACATATTTAATTATTGAATACAGCGCACTGATGATGAAACAGGTTTTGTGACAGTGGGCGACAGACAAATAGGACATATGGGGGAAGCCCAACAGGGCAGTGGGAAAAGAGGGCAGGGCACAGCACTGAAAGCAGTAAGGTTAACCAAAAAGACGAGTGTGAGGATTTAGGTGTATTATATGATTTGGCTGTGGGGCCTTATCCTGGCATACACTCACAAAAACTGTCTTCGGACCAGTCAGGCTTGTTTGTATCACCTTTGCTCAACCCTGGATAGCTGTGGCTTCGAGCAGCAAGGCTTGACAAAGGAACTTAGTGTAAGCATTTAACAAAACTAAACAACTAAATGAGAACGTCACACAACAGAAAAGAGACACGACAACAATTTATAAAAATAGAAGGAATTTTATTACCGCAACCCTCTTGCTTGATGATCAAGATCCACTGGAGGGTTACAGAGATACAGATTTTTTAAAGCATTACATAACTTTTAATACATCCGCAAACAAGCATTTGTCAACAAAAACTTTTAAAACATTTTGAAAAAGTTAAAAAGAGTTAGTTCAACAACTCTGGCCCGACTTGGGCAACCAAATCTGACAGGGTGGAGATGGGGGAGGCCAGTAAGGTTACTTTGGACAGTTACCTGGCCACCAGAGCCTTTTCCAGTCCAGTTGCAGCCTTTAGGAAACAGCTGTCATAGAATAAAATTGAGTGGTCCTGATGCTGAGGATGCAGGAGGAAAAGATGCTCAAATATGCTACTGGTGCTGTGCAGTGGATGGGGGTGAGTTGCGGTTGAGTCCTTGGTCCACTTGTGAGGTGGGGGGACGTGGACCATGGAACTCGGGGTCCAACGACGCCTATTTGCAACAGTAACAGGCCAGCTGCAGCTGGGCTACCGATCTTGTGACACAGAGGTCACATTGAAAATCCTTGGTGGGGGCTCATGTCCCTCACGGTTTATGAATCTGGTCTTTGACAGCACTCCCGGGTTCAGCAGACTTGAGTGCAACTTTTGGCCATCGTGGATTGGCCACTTTGGGTGCCCGGCAGCAGGTATCGACAAAACGTCTGCGGTGGCTGCCAACTTGCTGGTTTGGGTTTCCTCAGCTCTTTTGTCCCTGGAGCTGGTTCCGGGGGATCCGCTGACTGATCCTTGGAGTCACTGCTTTGATCTAGGGCCAGGAATCAACTTTTTCCCGCGAAACAGGCCCAGTCCAAACTTCACTAGCCCAAAGTGCAGCAAGTGCAGTCCTTCTGATGATGCAACCTATCTTTGTGCAGTTTCAAAGGCAGCAGGGCAGTCCTTCTTTGGTACTCTCTCCAAATCGAATTTGTACTAAATTCCAGGGTGCAAGTGGTCACCATTTTATCCGGGGAAGGTGCCCCAAGGGGACAATACAGTCACTAGCCAAAGTCTAGTAGTCCTCTTTGGTGACAAAGTTCTTGTGATTTGTGGCATTTTGCAATCTCAGAGTGCAATATTCTTGCCACTCTCAAGGTGTCAGGACCTTTCCTCAACCAGAGATGTGGCTACCTAAGGGCTACACGTCCACAGGAAAACTGGTTTGGGGACGGGTTTTCCTCTCTGTCCCTGTTTCCAACTTGTCTACAGGAACAAAAGACATCCTGCTCGGGAGAATTGTCACAGGCAGACCTTCAAAGGCAGCTTCCCCTTTCAAGCTCACCTTTTGGGCTAAGACCCCAAGTGGCCTTCTTGAGAAATGATGTCACACCTCACTCTGTGGCAACCGCCTTTGTTCCTAAGCCTGGCAGTCGTTCACACGTCTCCCTAGGTGGGCATTAAACTGTCTGTGTGCTAGATCCTGTATGAGGCCACTGGTCTAGCTGGGGTACAGAGTGGCAACTTTCTAAAAGTGGCTAAACTTTAATATCAACCTTAATCTCGACTTGGGCATCAAGTTGGATTTAATGCCACAATTACTTTGATACCATACAGTTCCCAGTTAGGTAGTCCCATTCAGAACTTACGAGACCAGGATGCTAACCGGTATAACTGTATTAGCCAATGGGTCTACTAACTTTTCCTCAGCAAAACGACAACTTCAAAGGTTTTGCTGCTAAGATATATATAAACATATATGTCTTGCTTAGTAATATACAACTCCCTGCAATAGGGATCTTTAGACCTTCCTTAGGGGACATCTACATATTGGTATTAAGGGAGTGGTGGCTTTGTCAATAGTTTAAATGGCAAAGTCAATCTAGCAGTGTAAACACTGCCCTTCAGTTTGCCGTGTTAGGCTGAGAGCCATTTTGTATTTGTCACACTCAGGGTTTCACAAACAGTTCTGCAGCCGTGGTTGGACACTCTGCCTTACATGATAGTCATACCCTGGGTACCATATACTAAAGACTTATAAGTAAGTAGGCACTTGCCAATAGGGGACCTCCAATTTGACATACATTTTGGATTGGGCCAGAACACTGCCAATGGGGTCTAGTTAGCAGACCTCAGTGCACTCTCAGAGTCGAAAAACCAGCAGCTAGTAGTCCGAATGGGGGCAACAAGTGCGGGGGAAACCTGCAAAAAAGCTTGTTTCCTTACAATGATTTAAAGGATTTGATTAAATGGGATTGACTTTCAGTATTTTGAAATGCTGCTTATTAGCTGGTAGAATAGATTCAGGTCAGATATCCAAAGGAGTAACCAACTTAAATATACGATTATTCTTACAAGATGACACATTTGAAGACAGCAGCATATGTGAGGTATGTAATTGTTGTGGTAGTGGGAGAGCTTGGAATTTTCTGTACCATAGGCAATTCTATGAGAAAGGCTGAGACTATTGAACTGGGTTGGACCTTGCCCTTTTTGCAGGGTTATCCCCAAACCTTTTGCCTTCTTCCTCCTATTTTTTCTGACCTGTTTTTGTTGACTTTAGGACTTTCTGCACTTTACCACTGCTAACCAGTGCTAAAGTGCATCTACTCTCTGTATAGATTGTAATGGTGACTAGTTTATCCATAATTAACATATATTATTTACTGATAAGTCCCTGGTAAAGTGCACTGTGTGTGCCCAGGGCCTGTAAATCAAATGCTTCTAGTGGAATTGCAGCACTGATTGTGCCACCCACATGAGTAGTCCTGCAACCATGTCTCAGACCTGCCACTGAAGTATCTGTGAGTACAGTTTTAAATGGCCATGTTGACCTGGCAAGTGCACCCACTTACCAGGCCTAAACCTTCCCTTTTTCTACATGTAAGGCACCCCTAAGGTAGACCCAAGGTAGCTCCATTGGCAGGGTGCAGAGCATGTGAAAGGTAGAATATGTACAGGTGTGTTTTACATGTCCTGATAGTGAAATACTGCTCATTTTGTTTTCACTATTGCAAGGACTATCTCTCCCATAGGTTATTATTGGAGCTGCCTTGTAACATCTTGCAAGTGTAACTTTCAATTGGTAAGAAGTAAACATTTGGGGCTTGGGTACCCTGAACTCACAACTTAAAAATATATCTTTTAGCGAATTTGGTTTTTAAATTGTGTGTTTAAAAATGACAGTTTTAGAAATTGGGCATTTTCTTGCTTCACCATTCTGTGTCTCTGCCTGCTTGTGTAATCCACTTCTGGTTTAGACTGACAGTTGGGCTGTTTGTGCATTCACTCTAGACAGTCACACAAAGGGAGCTGAGGTGTTCCCTGCATGTTCTGATGGCCCATGACGCTTTCTGACCTCAGCAGTCATACAGGGGAGAGCCACGCACAGCGGGTCCGACGGACTCCATTTCCTAGGCTCCTCCGCTCCATTTCTCCTTTTCCTGCAACTTGTAGCGCCCGGAGGCGCTTAAAAGAAACGCTGAGGCTCCCGCAGCGCGGGACGCTTTCTGACCTCAGCAGTCATACGGGGGAGAGCCACGCACAGCGGGTCCGACGGACTCCATTTCCTAGGCTCCTCCGCTCCATTTCTCCTTTTCCTGCAACTTGTAGCGCCCGGAGGAGCTTAAAAGAAACGCCGAGGCTCCCGCAGCGCGGGACGCGCGCGGGCGCGCCCGTCCGCACCCGTCAGCGACCGGAGGAGGCTGGGCTGGGCCAACTCTCTGGGCTGTTCCAGCATAAAGTTTGAAAGTCTTTTTCTTTTTAAAGGAGAATGAGGCATTGGATGGACCATAACAAATGTTTTAAGGTACTGTTAATTATTTTAAATCAGATCGCCCTAGTTTTTTAAAAGTGCCTTCATATAGAGTAAGGGGGTTTTAGGGGTTTAGCGTCTATAAGGGGCAAAAGGAAAATACTTGCTGCACAGGGGGAACGTCGGGGGCTTGCATGGCGGGCAAAATCGATTCATTTTTGACCAAAGCTGCCCATGCTATTACTCATGAGATAGCCATGACTGAGCGAAGGCTATCCATAGAGGCTGGAAAATGTCGTCAATCTCATACTATAAGGGAGGAGGGAGAACAAGGAAACTTTACAGATGTTACGGCCCATTCAGAATATCTAGCAGCTCCAGCAGCCTTTGCACCCCCAAGTCAAATATCTACCCCTGATGAAGCTAACAGGTCTTCTAATATCCCAGTTGAGGGAAATGAAGCGGCCCCAGATTTACCACCACCGCCCAAGAGAAAACGATCTGCACAAAATAAATCTCCAAGGAAATCACTCTGGCAACAAACTTGGACACAATCATTTCCAGATCAAGTTTTGAACAATGAGCATTTATTAGATTCTTTATTTATAAAACTTGAACTAATGACAAAAAATCTGTTGGCACCAATAATACAAAAAATAGAAAAGGTTGAGGAATTACTTTACAGTTTTGTGCAAAAATCTATGGGGACAGGGGCAGAAATTCCATTTCAAAGTAAAAACCAATCCCAACCTGATCTTCCGGGCCAGCGCTTAAATATTGTAGGAACAAATGACACAGCTAGTAGACTTAGTCAGTCAATAACATCTGAGGTGACAAGACGGGTAGTCAAAAGCCCTGAGCTAGTCCAGGCTAGAAGACTCCTGAACCCTGAGAGGGCACCGTCACCTATATGCAATCAGCCTAATCATGGTACTTTTAAAGTTGCGAATCAGAGTACACTTGACTTGCCCCCTGCTTCTGCCCCGTTAGCAGCAGTTTTAATGGAAGTCCCATTTCTTTCACAAGATACTAGGGAAACCACTCAGGACCTAATGTATAAAGTTACCCATTGGTGCTCTAAAAATGTAATAAACGGCCAGAACATATCATCTGACATTATTATGGCCAGAAGAGCGGGGTGGATAGGCTACCAAACAAAAAAGCATGGTGCAGGTGACTGTATAGTTGTTAACTTTAAGGACCCAGATAAAAAAGAAATGTTAACACGCTGTGCATACCAGAGCAGTTCAAATTCTCAAATCAGGGTAGTCCCATTACAATATTTTTACCCCCCAAGCCAGCGCAGACGCCCTATGCAATGGCAATGGCAAACAATTCGGAAATCAGGTAGTCCTGTTGTGAAAACAAATACAGAAAATAACTTACCATTGAGTAACAGATTCCAACCCCTAGAAAGTTTCCAAAATTTGGATCGAAAACGACTGACTAGGTTTGGAAGACAAAACCTGTCAGGGTATATCCCCAAGTAATATGACACAAATTGCACAATTTTTACCAGTTCCAGATCCTGTTGATATATCTATAAATATCCCAGAATCTTCCCCTACCCTAATTCCCACTGTGGCTAAATACGAAAAGGTCCTCTCATGGAACATAGCGGGATTAAGGTCTAAAAGAGGAAACCTAATCTGGGAAAATTTTCTTTCAATGCATCATATCATTGCCCTCCAAGAAACCTGGGAAGCAAATGATTGTTTTTATTTAGATGGTTTTATTTTGTTTCATAAATGTGCAATTTCATCGAATATGGGTAGAGCTAGAGGTGGTTTGTTGCTAATGTTTTCACTAAAGCTCTCTTGTAAGACATGTTTGGTTGACTGCAAATCTGAGAATGTTTTGGCTGTAGAACTGTCTTTTAAGAATCGCGCCACGGTGTTAGTGATAAACTTTTATAATTATTTCTTTAGAGGGCATGAGTTGGAACATTTACAAGTTTTAAAGGAGTTTCTGGAATGTTATGAAGAGACCAAACAAGGTTATTATGATGTAATAATTTTAGGGGATTTTAACATTCATCAATGTTATTTAAATTGTGTTATAAGCCAGGACCAGGGGAAATTCAGTCTTTCACATAACCATTTTGAGCACACACCTTCAGGTATCTTGTTGGAACTTATTCTTTCGAACCAAAATTTATGCTGCATTCAACAAATGGATAATGTAGCTCCGGTACCAACTTATGTAGGTAATGGAAAAGCTAGCACTATTGATTACATTTTATTGTCTGCTCCGTTAATTTCGTTTACTGAGGACTTATTGGTTACTTGGTTAGGTCTTAGTGACCACAATCCACTTAGTGTTGCCATATTACTCTCTGTAATCAAAACCGGTGATCTGGCCAGTTGTCCGATAAACACAAATATTAGCACTAAAGACCAGGGACGCAGGCTAAAGTGGGAAACAATAGTCTCAGACAACTTCTTTAATAAATTGTATACAGTTTGTGCCCATGAAATCGAGACCTGTTTAGATCCCGTCACACAGGATAGTTCTATTTTAACAGCCTTCGGGAAATTAACGACACAAATTGTATCTGACCTCACAATTTTTGGTGGGACCAGACGCCAGAAGGCTGTAAGATGGTTCAATGGAGCATGCTCAATAACCCATAGAGAGCTTATACAGGCACTAAAAAATACCCCTAGGGATAAAACTGAAATTAGGGAGAAAAGAAAGGCCTATAAGACAGCAGTTTGCCATAGGAAAAAGGAGCTAAGGGAACAAGCATGGGTAGCCCTACAACAGGCCAGTGTACTGAAAGACAGCTCGAACTTCTGGGCGGTAGTCAATAGTCCCTTTCTTTCTGAAACCCCTAACACTAACTCTGACTGTTTAATTGCAGCAGATAAATGGGTTTCGCATTTTGGAAACATCTTTAGTGATGTAAATTTGGGAGAACCAAAGATATATAGGGAAGGGGACCAAACCAGCACATTACTCCACTTTAGTGTAGAGGAGGTCTATGAAGCAATTGTGTCTACATCTAGTGGGAAGGCCCCAGGCCCAGATGGGGTACCGGCCGATTTATACAAAGCAGACCCCAATGTATGGGCTGGCATTTTGACAAATGTTTTTAATGCTGCATGTTCATATGGACATCCAAAATCTTGGGGGAAGGCAGTTATTGTTCCAATATTTAAAAAGGGCGCAAGGGATGAACCTATATGTTATAGGCCGATCTCACTTTTAGATTCTGCAGCAAAAATTATGGGAAAAACTGTGCTAAATCGACTAACGAAGTGGCTAGATGATCGAAATGTTATTTCCAATTTGCAATATGGTTTTAGGTCAGGAAAAGGGACACTGGACCAATGCTTAAATTTACATCTAGCAGTAGGGAAGTATACCATTGCTAAAAGGGTATAATACATCTAGCATTCATGGACCTGACACAAGCCTTCGACTGTGTAAACAGATCAAAATTATGGTCCATTTTAAGCGATATGGGTCTCGAACCAGAACTTGTAGATTTTTTACATGCCATCCATGAGAATAATACAGCGGCCGTCAGATATAATAGCAACGGGGATCTAACAACCGCCTGGGATGTCAAAAGAGGGGTACGCCAAGGTTGCATCCTGGCTCCCCTCTTATTCACACTATATATAAATAACTTGGGAGCTGCATTAATAGAAAGTTGTAAAGACATCCCGAGATTTGGTAACAAGATGATCCCCGCACTTTTATATGCGGACGACACAGTCATACTAGCGAGAACAGCGGTGGGACTCCAATCACTTTTAGATGCTTTTATAGTTTTTATGGACTTTTTAGATCTTTCGACAAATTTTAAGAAATCGCATACGATGTCTATTGGCCCTGGCAAGTCCCAAAAAAAGTTTACATTTTATTGTAAAGGGACAGAATTAACGAAGGTTCCAACTTTCCCTTATTTGGGGGTACTTTTTGATGAGCGTGCCTCATGGTGTCCACAACTTTCGCAAAAAAGAATATTCTGGCCAGAGCTACAGGGGCAACATTACATTTTGCAAAAAGATTGGGGTCAAAACCCATTCCGGCCTTGCTGAAGATATATAAGGAAAAATGCATCCCCATGGCAACCTATGGTAGTGACCTTTGGGGATACAAAGAAGGAAAGGATATTCAGCTCGAGGAAGACAAGTTCCTACGTAAGATTCTGGCAGTTCCGCAATCCACCCCTGCATATATAATACATGAGGAACTAGGGATGGGTTATATATCAGATTATATTGCTGTGGCTCCATTAATGCGCTGGCTCAGAATTTGGGCAAGTCCCATTACAAATTTAAACCAAACAATAATAACTGATTGTGTAGCGCTAGATAGAGCTGAACATATCCCTTGGTTAAAGTATTTAAGGGAATTGACAAGCTGGTTAGGCTGCCCTGATTTATTTATAAGTCCCAAAATCATGGACAAAATTAAAATTAGAAATATTAAAAATCAGTTTTTGACAAAGCGCCAGGGTTTAAGGGAAGAAAGGGAGTTGCTAAAACCGACGGTAAGACGCCATGCTTCTTTATTGATGCAAAACCAAGTTCAATCTTATTTATCAATTGTTGGTAACCCCTTTCATCGTTTTGTTTTAACAAGATTTCGTCTGCAAATGGCTCCCTGGTTCCTGTCAGTTCCTCAGGGCTTTTTCAAACCTGGCACCTTAGAACCGTGCCCTTGTGATAATTTCTCCGAACAGGATACTCTTCATTTTATTTTTTTCTGTGATTATTATGTTTCTTTACGCAAGAAATTTATATTACCACTTCTCAGAGATTGTCACTTTGCACAAGTTAGGCCAGCCCTATTATATCTCCAGTTGTTAGCTTCCCCATGGTTTGTTTTGGGGTTGCAAGTTTTTTAACGGGAGCCATTAGGCGCAGGAAAAATTTGGTCTTTTAAATTGTTATTATACCTTTTATATGTTTTAATCTAGAGGCCCACTAAAAAAAAAAAAAGAGGATTATTTTATCTGACTGAGTCCGCTTTATTGCACTTTGCACTTTACAGAAAGCCCGGTATCGTAAATCTAGCCGGTCTTGGTCTCCTGACTGACAATAGGAGTGTCACAAATGCGGAATATTCTATTTGGAGTTTGTTCCTTTTTGCACTTTGCACTTTATAAAATGTTTTTGTACTGTATGCATCCTTGGCTTAGAATTCCTGTTCATTGCAGAAATAATACAAGAGTAGCCTATTTTGTATTTAATAATGTTTGCTCATTTTGTACTATGTATTTTATAAATTGTTATTGTCGTGTATGCATTTTAAGCTTTGGTCACCAGGCTGATATTTTAAACATTTTTGTGTTTTAATAATGTTTTAAAGAAACGTATGGTTGCATGATATGTTTTCTTTTATGACATTAAGTTGTCGAATAAAGTATTTTTGACTTGACTTGACCTGATGGCCCATCACCAGGCTGATGGCCCTTCCTGAGCTAGAGTGGTAGGAGGAGTTGTCACTGACACCTGAATAGTGCAGTGCCTGTTCTCACACACAGCTGTCTCCACCCCCCTGTAGTGTGTCTGGAGCCAGGGCAGGGCAAGGCAGGATCTTGTGCACTACAAAGACTATCCGTTGAAGTATGCCTACTTCAAAGGCGGAAAGGGGTGTAAGTATTGGACATGTGACCCCAAATTTTAGAACACTTCCAGACTAAGAGGAAATTCTGCCAAGTAGAAGAGCTGAAGAAGCTGTAGGAGGAGAACTGCCACTCTGCTTCTTGCTGTGATTTTCTGGCCTGCTGCTTGCTGTTTCTGTCTTGGACAGTGGAAGAACTGGACTTTGCTTTCTTATTCTGCTTGCCCAGGTTCTCCAAGGGCTGGTGTGTGCTTGCCTCCTGTTAAGAAGTCTCAGGACCATCAAAGACTTCATCTGCAGCCCTGTGGTACCAATTCCAGTTCTGGGCCCATGGAGGTGGCATATGCTGCAAGAAGAGAAGAAAATGCACACACCAACCTTCAGCACCCATTTTTCCAGCCGCAATCTTGCCGTACTGTTGAAAAACCAACGCATCGCCGCGGTGTGGCAGAAGAATCGACGCAGCGCCTGTCGTGAGGCTCCAAGATTGCTGCATCCTGAGTCCTCAGCACACTATCTCCAGCACCCAAGGCACTTGCTCCGACTCTGATGCAGGCCCTGCTGTGCGGCTGAAGTTTCGATGCATCACCAGCATTGTGGCTGGGGAATTGACGCATCGCCTGTTTCCCCGCTGCTGCATTGACCCAGCACGACCAGATTTTCCATGCATTCCACCTGTGCACCAAGTCTTCATCGACGTTGCCCAGCAGTAAGGAACCGAGGCCACTTGTCTGAAACTTGACGCATTACCTCCCCTTGCAGATGGGAACCGACACATCACCTCCCTGTCAGCAAGGAATCAACGCATCACCTCTGCACTGCAGCAAGGAATCAATGCATCACCTCCTCTGCCAGTAAGGAATTGAGGTATCACCTCCCCTGAGTGTAAGGAATCAATGCATTGCTTTGTTTTCCACATCCCAGGAACTTTGCACCAAAAAGTGACGCATCAAAAGTTTCATATAGACTGAACTGTTTTGAACCTTTTAAAAGGGATATCTTTACTTGTGTATGCTGCCTTTTTGTCGTTTTGGTCTTGTTTTAATCAGATAAAGATTGGTTATTTTTCTAAACTGGTGTGGTGTCCATTTGTAGTGTTTTCATTGTGTTGCTCTGTGTTTTGTACAAATGCTTTACACATTGCCTCTGAAATAAGCCTGACTGTTCTTGCCAAGCTACCAAGGGTGTGAACAGGGGTTATTTTAGCTATGTAATCCCCTTACCCTGACTAGAATGAGGGTCCCTACCTGGACAGGGTGCAAACCACTACCAACTAGAGACTCACATTTCTAACAAACTGGATGTGCTGTTTAATGGGTAGCCAGTGAAGATCTCTGTGAGTTGCTGAAACATGTACAAACTAATGCAGATCGCATATTGCTTATACTGCAAGATCCTATTTTCGTGTCGTGCACGTTACAAAGAAGACGACAGCAGCCAGGGGTAAACTCGTCTTTATTCACTCACATTTTAGCCCTATCTGCCGCTTCCCTTCTCTGCCCCCTTTCCTTCCGCTTCCTGCCATGCCTGACCCTGACGTCACATGCCAGGTCAGGCACAGTGACACTACATCTCCCCCCTTTTTATTTTTTTTGTTCTATGTTTACTTGCTCAGAGTTCTTCGATGAGCCGGGTAGGTCTCCTGATAATCCTCTGTGGTCGGCGAGAGAGGCACCCCTCTCTCAGCTCGCTTGGATCTGCCACGGGTTGGGATTCTTCTTGACTTTCAGCTTCTCGGCTTGATTCATCCGTGTCCCCTTCTGGTTCTTCCGTTCGGGTGTACACTGCAGAATTGCATTTCTTGAAGTGTGACACATATCGTGTTGTTCTCTTGGTCTCAGAGGCAGCTGTAATCATAGTTCCTTTCCGCCTTGTCACTTGCAGTGGTTGGGCGCAGTAGCGGCTGTCGGCCTTGGTCTTTTGTTCTTGTCTGACCAACACCCAATCTCCTTCTTGAATGTCGGATGCCTTGGCGTGTCGACGATTATCCGCGTACTCCTTCATTTTCACCTTCTTAGTCCTATCGAGACTCACTAGTGTCTCATGATCCGAGGTCGGGGATCTGGACTGCATGACGACGTCTGCAGTTGGTATTCTGGTGCGTGGGGTTCTTCCGAGCATCAGAGTAGACGGGCACCTATTGGTGGTGCTGTGTGGTGTGGTCCTGTACGCTCGTAATACTTCATTGAGTGCTGGTTGGATGTCACGTTGGGTCAGTTCGGCTTGATGTATCGTTTTCTTTATGGTGGCCATGAATCTTTCGACCATCCCATTGGCTTGGGGCCACATGGGAGTTATCTTTCTGTGTCTGAAGTTCAGGTGACTCGCGAACTCTGCAAACTCATGTCCATTGAATGGTGGCCCATTGTCCGTTTTCACTACTGTGGGGATTCCCCACGCAGCAAACGCTTCGTCGATGACAGGTATGACAGCGGCTGCTCTTGTGGATGAGAGTTGTTGCGCAATAGGAAATCTGGAGTATTCATCCATGATGACGAGGATGTATTTTCCGGACCTCAGTGGACCGAAAAAGTCAATAGCCACTTGTTGCCACACTCTGTCCGGGAGGTCAGACATTTGAAGCAGGGAGTGTGGTTCTTCACGCCCTACCAGTTGGCATTGAGGGCAGTCTTGGAGTGTGGCTTCTACCATTTGGTCAAGAGATGGGAACCAGAGTCGCTCCCTTAATGCTTTCTTCGTTGCCACCACGCCTCTGTGTCCTTCATGCGCTAGATTGACAGTTCCTTGTCTCAGTTGTTGAGGAATGACGATTCTCCTATCTCTTAGCAGCAGTCCATTTGCGCTAATCGCGAGATCATCTTTGACATGTCGGAATGACACGAGTTCTTGCATATTGACGGGGTCGTCACTCAATGTGTTCTCCAGGTGTCTCCACGAGCTTGTGCGAATGCGGTGCATGACGTTCTGGAGCATGGCGTCCTTGGCAGTGGCTTCTATGATGGCATCCAAGGGGACAGCAGGTGGTCGTGCTTGATCAATGACAAAATGGAGATATTCTTCTGCCAGCGGGCATCTTGTCCACGTCAAGACCTGGTGATGTCGCCATATATAGGCTGCCGGGTTTTCCGCCTTCCCCGGTTTGTGAATGATGGTGTACGTGTAGTCTTGGAGGCGAATCCCCCACCTTTCGATCCGTGGTGGCATCTTCGCGCGGGGATTACCGAAGATTGTTATTAAGGCATGATGATCAGTGATTAGCGTGAAGTGCTTCCCATAGACGAATAGATGGAAATGCTCGCACGCCCACACGACTGCAAGGCTCTCCTTTTCAGGCTGCGAGTAGGCTCTCTCAGTGTCAGTGAGACTGCGACTAGCGTATGCCACGATGTGACGCTGTTCACCTTCATCATCATACTGGGCTAAGATGGCTCCAAGCCCGACGGGGCTCGCGTCGACTGTAATTTCCGTCTTTTTTCGAGGGTTAAAGTATGCTAAGTTGATGGCCGTACTCACTGCTGTTTTAATTTGACTGAAGGCGTGCTCACACTTGGCTGACCAGTGAAAACTTTGACCTTGTCTTGTGAGTTCCCGCAGTGGATAGCTGATAGTTGCATAGTCCTTGATGTAGCGGGCACAGTAGCTAGCCATGCCTAAGAAGGATCGTACATCACTGACGTCTCGGGCGTGGTGTGTCGGATAGCGCCGAGACTTTTTCAGGATCCGTCTTTGGAGAAAATGTGACCATAGAATTTTAGAGTAGACTTGTGAAACTCGCATTTGTCTTGGTTGAGTGTGAGGTTGGCATTGAGAAGGGCATGACATAACCGATCAAGTGCTTTGTCGTGGTCCTTGCGGGTTTCGCCGAATACCAGGATGTCGTCACTGTAATTGAATGAGTTTGGAATGTGCTGAATGACGCGCCGCACCGCCTCTTGAAATATTTCCGCTGCCAAGGAGATTCCAAAATTGAGGCGCTTGTATCTGAAAAGCCCTTGATGTGTGGTGAACGTGGTAACATATCAAGACTTCTCATGGAGCTCAAGCTGATGATACCCCTTGTTCAAGTCTAATTTCGAGAAGACTTTTGCTCCATTCAGGCGAGTAATCATGTCGCTGATATGGGGTCCTGGATGCCGCTCCCGCTCGATGGCTGTGTTTGGGGCTCGCATGTCCACGCATAAACGCACTTTATTGTCTTGTCCTTCCTTGGGCACAATCACCACTGGTGACACCCAGGGAGTGGGTCCCGTTGAACTCTCTATGATATCTGCTCTCAGCAAATCCTGCAGCTCTTCATCCACCGCTTGCTGGAGGTGGAAAGGTACCTTGCGGTGGTGCTGGGCCACAGGTGTCACTTGTTCATTAATGTGCAATCGGACTTTGAAGTGTGCAAGTTTTCCTAGACCAGAGAATAATTTTGGGAACTTGCTGATGATGTCAGGCGAATTGTCAACTTTGTATAGAATTTCCACTAGCTTCAAACGTTCTGCTGTTGGTAGACTGAGAAGACAATCAGCCGCTTAAGGGCCTTCTATAACGTGGATTTGCGCATGAACCGCCCTGTCTTTATATGTCAGAGACATGCGAAACTGTCCTAGGCACGGCAACGGTTCTTTGGACATCCACATGTAGACACGCACAGCAGCTGGCTCTAACTTAGTCTTCGGGTTCATTCTCTCGAATTCCGTTGTGCATATGTAGTTAAGTGATGCTCCTGTATCTAGAACAAACTTCGCTGGGTGGTTTCCCATTTGAATGTGTAGCCTGGGATATTTCTTCAGTCGGTCAGGGTCCGCTACCATGCATACGTACTCATCACTGTCCTGTGATATGGGAGTGAGGGCTGACGATTCTCTTGATGACGATCGTCGGGACCGATATGAACAGCGCCACCGAGTACTAGATCTGGATGAGCTCGTTGATCGGTCTCTTCTCTCTTGCACTGCTCTTGCATGGTGACGGGGCCCGGTGTATCGCCTGATCGGCACGGACTCCTTGCGATAGGTTTGGCACATTGTTTCGAAGTGGTTGTCTTTTCCACATTGGTGGCACTGTTGTCCGATGGCTGGGCATGGGCCTGTATGGGGATAGTCCTGGCCGCAGCGATAGCACTGTAGTGGTTGTTTCCGAGTGTTACTGCTCTTGTTTCCGCTGCAGGGTTGATTCGTGGGTTTCGAGGGATTCCGATGATCCGATTGGCGTCTTGAGTCTGTTTGGGATTGTAATTGGAAAGCTTGTTCACGTTTCTCCGTCTTACCAGCTTCCATCTTTTTTGCATGTTCTTCAGCCTGGTCATTTATTCGCGTGAGCTCCTCAATGTCGTCTAGGGAGTAGTGCTTCTTCAACAGAGGACGGCGCAATGACTCCGACTGACACCCCTCTATGATCCGTAGACGAAGTGCATCTTCAGTGCTGAAGTTGTCGAATTCACAGTAGCGAGCTAAGCGCTTGAGGCACGAAATGAAATTGCCCATCGAGTCATCCTTTTCCAGAGATGCTAGGCTGAAGGTGTAGCGTTCATAGTCCAGGTTCCGCTTATGGAGGAATTTTCTATTTAGTGCTTCCCTTACATCTGGGTATGAAGCTGAATTGGCCTGTGGTAATTCTTTGATAATCTGTCCGACATCCTTGCCCACCAGATTGCGCAGCGCAATAAGTTGTTGGTCGGGGTCACTGACCTGCAATCCTTTCATGAAGTCCTCAAAGTCTTCTAGCCAGCTTTGCCATCTAGGGCCCATGCTGTTTCCAGATGTCAACATCAGAGGTTCAGGGGGGCACAGGAACGATACCCCCATCAACACTGGTCCGGGCTGTATAACTCGCGCTGGACCGGGTTGTGCATTTTGCGAGGAGTCTGGTGATGTAGACATGACGATGCGCAATTGACCCCCGCTCACTCTTTCTGGTTTAGCAGGCCGTTGGGGTGTCTGGTGATACGAAGGCACAATAAGCAGTAGTAGCGTTCAGAGATATGTTGCAATCCGCTCTTTGGCGGGAACAGTGGGGCTTCCTGGTTATAAAATGGCTGCCAAAATAACAACCGGGTCTCTTCAATGATGTGAGCCTGACTTTAAGATGGCCGCCGGGTGTGACAGACATGTGCTGGCCTCGGCACTCAGTGATAAGGCTTACCCCCAACTCGACATGGCATTCAATTCTTATGAGCTCTGGGGGCAGCGTCAAACTTGGACAGCTACCCTCGCTGACAGTTGCAGGTCGTTGACAGCGGGTACTCGGCTTCGACGCGGTCCGCTGCGTCGCGAGTGTTCACCTCGCCGATGACGATGCTCCGCTTCGCGGCAGGCACTGTGATGCGTCGTCGGCGTATGCAGGTTGAGGGGGGTGTCTCTGCATCCCACCGTCGTTGCCAGGTTTCGTGTTGTGCACGTTACAAAGAAGACGACAGCAGCAAGGGGTAAACTCGTCTTTATTCACTCACATCTTAGCCCTATCTGCCGCTTCCCTTCTCCGCCCCCTTTCCTTCCGCTTCCTGCCATGCCTGACCCTGACGTCACATGCCAGGTCAGGCACAGCGACACTACACCTATGTACTGTAGAGCACCACTAAAAGGTAATCTGCTAATACTAGTTACAGTCTATTGCTGTACATTAGCCTTTTCAAGACAGGTGGCAACTACCTGGTCATACTGGTTCTTCAGAAGGACAGGACAGTTTTCTGAGCATTTGGCGCACTGCAAGGCAGCTGGAAGCAACTGAGTTTACTTGAGCCGCCATGCTAAGTTTCTGGTCAACCAGTATTTCCAATGATTTGACCCCGTCCACAGTGTCAACAATTAAGTGTCTCAGCGAGCTGTTTTACTTAGCAGCAATAGCTCATTCTTATCTGCATTTAGCTTAAGATAGTTGTCACTCATCTACTTCTGGACAGCCGTAAGTCAGTTTAAGTTTGCTCGCTGATGAGGGTTCAATTTTGTCCAGTTGAATCAGGGATTGGGTCTTGCCTGCATATGAAATAGCCCCCCACCGAAATGATCTGAGTCACTGGAGCTTAGCTTTTCTTTCACTTGGCAGTGATCAGTACCTTGGGGCTCCCTGCAGTGCCTAATTTGATCTAGTGGTTCCCGGTGGAGACCACTAGCACTTATTTTTGGGGACTGGCACTTATTGTTCCTCATCAGTAACCTACAGAGAGCAGGAGAGGGAAGAACACACAAAGGCTAAAGAATGAAGAAGAGAAAGATGGAAAAAATGTCACAAAGGGAGTGAGCTGGAACCTGCAAGAGTGAGATAAAGGGGCAGAGAGCATCTGGTAGTGGATTAAAGAGGCATGATGTGGATTCAAGACAACACAGCCTTGGTATTCAATAGCACCGCAGTGGGCTTCTAAGCAGTGCTTTGGGCACCAGCACTCATTCTTTTGCAAATAAGCACTGGCTCCCTCTCTTCCAACCTTGTTATTCTGATTTAGGATGGGCCTTCCGAAGTTCATTTTCAACATTCATTTTGCTCTATTTAGGATGGAAAAGACAAAAATGCCTTCCATACAGAAGAAGAAATTTCCATTTGCATCTGGAGCATTTCTTTTCTGTATTTTAAGGAACTCAGGGGCATGGGCATAGCGCCACTGAAGCGTCACTTTTACCCACGCTTCGGTGGCGCTATGCCCTGCTCCATCTTTACAAAGCGGCGCTAAACCACTGTGAGTGGCTTAACGCCACCTTGTATATACGGCCTCTTTTCGCGCATCATTTTGAGTGAAAGTGGCGTGCAATGGGTGTTGCTGAGGTTGTTTCCATGCAACATCCATTGCATTCTGACGCTGTCCCAGATTTACAAGAATCAGTAACTCTGAGGCAGTGCAAAAACTAATGTCAGTGAAAAGCAGGAGTTAGAGTGGCGCAACGAGGAGAAATACTCTTATTTCTCCTCGATCTTTGCTCTTTCTATGTGTGCTGCATTCTGCATCACACATAGAAGTAGCAAATTGCCATTATTTATTGTTTCTGCGCAGGAAGGGACACTTTTCTACACATAAACAATCATCCCTGCAACGCAGGCACCATTGAAAAATGGCACATGGGTTTCAGCGCTGGAGCTAGGCAGTTTTTGTTTGCGCCAGCGCAAGGGAAAACACAGGGGTGCACTGTATATTTGTGATTGCGGCGCATCCCTGTGTTTTTTAAATGACGCGGCGCTGCAAAATTGCTCGCATTGCCACACCATTTCCTAGTAATTATACCCCACGCTTTGGTGGTTTGTTTTTTAAATTAAAAAAAATGACACCTGATTGTCATGCCTTGGTGTCCAGTCAGAATTACTGTTTAAAAAAACACGATCACCAAAACAATCTGCACTAAACCGGAAGGGTTCTAGATTGAGTGGGGGTAAGGGGCCTCTGCCAGGCGAATAGAGGTGCTGCAAATACTTAAATGAGCCCCAGTGTTACCCAGCGGTGAGGTATTTATCACAAGTGATAAATACCTCCTATTCCGAATGTTTACTTTGTAAATGAGGCATAAGATGTCAAATCGGTATTTAACACACAGAATTCCGCGGGGCAGATTTACAAGCCCCTTGCGCCACTTTTGCGTCACTTTTCCCATGTTAAAAATGACGCAAAAGTGGCGCAAGGGCCTTGTAAATAAGGCCCTGCATGTTTTGCCTTTTTGCATGGCTGTTCTCCAGTTCAATTTCGTCAGGTTTGAGCTACTAGAATGTTATAAAGGAAGAACTGCAGCGGTGTGATAGCACACATTTCGTAATTCCGGTCCAGGGGATCCGAATTAGCTCTTCAGTTGTAGTGAATTAAGCTCTTCACTTGTAAATATCTGGATCCAGTGAAAGAAAGTGACAAAAAGTCGGGGGGTTTGTACACATTTTCACATTTCCATCAGACAAGGAGGCCACATGTCTATTGACATACACAGTCTAACTGGATGTTGAATTTCTCTTTGTGAATAGCCGAGGAGGTTAAATTGTAGCAGGCTTGTGATTTCTTCCAGTAATGAGAACAAAGCTGCCGTGCTAGTAGATGACCATACGCATGTTTCCTTTTTTATTTACTTTGTAAACATGATGTACTGAAGGCGTGCAGCACGCTGTACTATCACATCGTTAAACCAACAGTTGCTCTGTTGAATAAAATATGTAGGGGCAGATTTACAAGAAACTGACGCACCTGTAGAGATGCGTCAGTTTCCCTGAGCCAGCCTGCGATACCCCTGCGCCACAATGGATGCGCCGGATTTACAATACAGCGCACCATGGCGCAAGGATTGACAGATGCGTCAGAAATTGTTGGCACAAAAGTCACGCATTGCTGAAGTGGTGTCGCAAGCACAACGCAACTCCAGCAATGCATAGGGAGGCCTATACTTATTGTACTGCGCCACTCCTTTCGCCTGCTTCAAGCAGGTGTAAGGTTTTGATGCAGTGGCGTCCTGGAAGTGGCGCAGTGAAATCTTGTAGATTTCACTATGTCACTTCTACAAGGCTTTCCTGCGTGGGAACGCCCACCCTGCATACATTATACCTGACGCAGGTATAATGTGACGCAGGGCTTTACAAGGTGACGCATCTCCCTAGATGCGCCACGTTGTAAATTAGCCACATTGTTTACACCGCCGCTGCGTCACAAAAGTGACGCAACGGCGGCGCAAAAGTGTCGCAAGGGGCTTGTAAATCTGCCCCTTGATTAAAAAAAAGGAGCAGATTTAGAAGCCCCTTGCGCCACCTGTGCGTGACGCACCGGCGGCGCATTTTAATGCCACATATTTGGAAGGACAGGAAAAGCCACCCTGGGGAGGCATAGGAAGGCTCAACGAGGAGAAATGTATTCATTTCTCCTTGTTGATTTCCTCTTTCTATGCGTGCTGCATTCTGCAGCACACATAGAAAAAGGAAATCACCTCTGGTGATTGTTTATGTACAGAAAGGGAACCCTTACTGCACATAAACAATCCCCCCCCCCCCCCCCGACGCAGGCAGTAGTTTGTGCACCAGCGCAGGGCGAAGCACAGAGATGCGACATATTGTTGTAAATATGTCGCATCCCTGTGCTTTGACAGTGACTCAGCCAAATGGCTTGTGGCACGCACTGAGTCACTTTCCTTGTAAATCTGCCCCAACATTTTTTACTTCATTGCGCATTTTAGGTTGTGTGCTCTCTGAAGTTTTGACTTCTGTTTTTTTTCCGAGAGGGCACATTTGCTGGGTTTTGCAGTTGCTTGGCAATGCGGCCTTCGTGGAGTGCCCTTCAGTCAAAGGCTGCGCTCCCCGTTCCAGCTTAAGGCATTTTGGCTGGGTGCAGCACACCCGCAGCTATTGTTACTTTGGCTCCCCTTTCAGAGCGTTTCAAAGACACGTTAATAAAGACTGTTTTTATTTCGGCAAGGCTTGCTTTCTGTGATCATTTTCAGATAATGTCGCTTGTTTTCAGTCTGGCACTCAGGCTGTGGAGTGAGGTCCCCAGGGGCCTCCGCGACTTTGTACTATACCTGGCAGCAACGTTCTCCCCTCCCTAACCTTGTCACTGGATACGACATAAAAGGGTCCTCCACCCTACCTACCGTGGAGCCCGCGGAAGAAAGCAACAATGACTATGATACACAACACGTTTTCGCCCACCCAAACCCCGGCATGGGCGTCAATCATTTTATCCCTGTTTCCTAGCTCTTATGAAACAACCCCCGGAAAATGTTTAAATGCCGCCGCCGCCGCTGCTGCACCCGGAAGTACTCGAAAACACACACAACAAGGAGG
This sequence comes from Calotriton arnoldi, assembly GCA_963921515.1. Lineage (NCBI taxonomy): Eukaryota > Metazoa > Chordata > Amphibia > Caudata > Salamandridae > Calotriton > Calotriton arnoldi. The sequence continues at coordinate 84,266 of CAWUFW010021403.1, read as the reverse complement.
AGAAAACCTGTTCCTCTGAAAACAAACAGCTCAGTAAATCAGTGCAGTCCACTCACAATATTTGCCTCCCATGTCAAAAGCTCGCTTTCTATAATTTATCCTGGTGTAATGAAATACGTTTAATTTGATAGAAAGAGGGTGATAAGCTCGCGATAGGCATACCAGGGGTAGCAATTTGATGTTTGCAAGCAGGCATTTGATCAGGGCGCCGCGATAAAATCAGTGTGCATTTAAGTAGACTTGTAATTGACTTTAAGAGGGCAGAAAGTTAAGACTATGAGATTCTGTTCCCTGCCTCTTGCCAGAATATAATGTGACCCCGTTTACTTGCTGGCCTGTGGGGCTTAAATAGTGTCTGCAATCTGGTGCCATGATGATTCACTAATCCTTGATCCCAGGCGAACATGATCGCTGCCCTTGCTTCTGCTCATAAGGGATAGGCTTACTGTTAATTGACAGGTGCTGGCCTCTCACCAAAAGAAGTGAAAGTCACGAAAGAGAGGAACTATTTCAGGAGTAGAGGGAAGAAACTGTTGCACTGAATAATGATTAACCCCAACAATGCTGTTGTTGTCTTCGAAATCTCTTTTCTTATTTGTTCACTTACTTTTCAAAACCATAACGTTTGCAGAAATACCCTGGGGTGTGTTATGTAGTATAGACTTTGGTAATTTTTCACTATTGGCTGCACTGTTGTTTCACACTAGCGTGTGCCAAGGGCCTTCCCTTCTTACATCACTTGGCTCAATTTTTTGCAGCATTAGCCTCTGCCTCAGTGCTTGTATTTAAATTGCATCTCAGACTTTCCTCAGTGGTTCATGGTTTGCCATTTGGTTATAAGAGGTGCGTCAGACTGAATGCAGTGCTGAATTTGTGCTAGTGATTGCATATGGGGCCCATCGGCACTCATTTTTGGGCACAAGGAAAAAGGGGCTTATTTACAAGCCCCTTGCGCCGCCAGTGCGTCACTTTTAATATGGGAAAAAGTGATGTACCAGTGGCGTAAGTGTCTTGTAAATAAACATCGTAATTTTTATCATCAGACTTTGACCCAGAACAAGAGAGAGAAACGAAGGAAACAAGCATTTGCAATGCAATAGGTCTCGCATTTGCGAAATTTTTAAGCTATTGGCATTGTACATGACAATGCCTTTTATTTATCTCCAGGCTGTAACTTGAAGGCTGCACATTTATCTGAAGAATGTGCTGAAATCCCAACAGTTTTTAACCTGCTCGAAGGCCTTTCTTTTCGGTGCCCTAATACTGGCCCCTTCACTGAGAAAAGGGTGCAGTTGGACGATTAATTTGTCGATGAAAAGTGAGCGCACCCAGCCCTTGGCTCAAACACCATACCAGCAAAGAAGTCTCGGAAGGAAGAGGACTGTTCACAAAGGGGCGTGGCATGGAGACAAAAACCACGCACACACATCACTCCTAAAATCCAAAAACGTAGGATGTGGTGGTTTGTGAAGGGTTCACCAGCCCATGAGTGAAAAACAGTTGCTGCCATGGTCTGCACTTAACCCCCACCCACATATACAACCCACCACCGTGACACAATAATCATGGAATAGACCACGACACATTAAAAATAAATAAAAAAGCGAGCTGAGACTCAGTTCTGTGGGCCCCATGTCTGGAATGATTAAAGAGAGGTTAGAAACATACTATATTGTCCAGGCTGCTTGTGCGACCCAGCTTTTGAGAATGTGTACAGCTCTGCATTCCTCCGTGTCGTCATTCACGTGCTCCGAGGCCAGGCCTGCCTCGGCAGGTTCGACGCCTGCACATTTTACCTACCCCCGGGCGGTGGATCCTTGCTGGAGCAGGCCAGACAGCTGTGAACAAGTCACCAGTGAGTAAGGGCTTCTGCGTGTCAACTGTCAGGGCTGGGGGGAGGCTGACAATCCCCATCAATGTACTTTTATTTCAAAATATTTTTATTGAAATTTTCTCAGAGAGTGCAGCAAAAGCAGTATATATGCAACCTTTCTCAATGATAACATCCGCCCAGGAATACAACAAGTTCCTAAGAACTACATCTTACCCCCATGTTCAAGCGGATGAGTTTTGAATATATGACACAGTTTCAACTAGACATGTTGCTTTCCAATAATGTGAGCTAATAACCCACTACCCTCCCAAGAGAGTAACATAAAAAGAAAACTTAATTATCCCTAAAAAAAGGGAATAAATCTAACTAAGATGTCATGGTGCAAATAAAAAGCGCAGAAAAATGGGTATGAGGTTTGGGTCATCGAGGTCCTCCTTCCGATGGGCAGTGCCGTACTAGTCCCTCCCTACGACAATGGGAGCTTAGATCAGGAACAAGTGGAGGGCCCTAAGCCTTGGATTGCAAGCTGTCAAAGGGAGCCCCTCTGATAGATAACTGACCAATGGTGACCAAATGTAATCGAAACCTCTCCTGGTGTCCTCAACAATATCAGTCATTCGTTCCAGTGCCAAAGCCTGCCACAATCGTGCATGCCACTGGGTTAGGGATGGGGCCTCTTGTTTCTTCCATGCCGCGGCTACTGACATTTTGGCGGCCCCCAAGCAAAGCCACATCACCGATTGGTCACTCTGTGTCTGTCTCTTCAGGAGTGGATCTCGCACCCCCAGCAACACCTGTTCCATAGAGTTGGGAATGGGGTAGCCTAAGATAAGTTTTATTTGGGACAGGATCTCCTTCCAGAAAGGCTTGATGACAGGGCAGTCCCACCAAATATGTCTGAAATCACCTAAGAGCCCACAACCCCTCCAGCACCTGTCGGAGGTTCCCGGGAAAATCGTTTGCAGCTTCTGAGGGTACAAATACCAATCGTACATTATTTTGTAATGTGCCTCCCTCAGATACATGGAACGATTGAATTTCCCTATGTCCCTACTCAAATGTTCCCATTGTTTGTCTTCTAAAGGGGCCTCCAACAAATTAGTCCAAAAGTGCTTAAAGCGCGGCGTCACCCTGGGGCTCGATTCTTGAATAAGAGCATATAAAAAGGAGATGCAGCCCTTGGAAGAGGACCCCGACCCCGCAAACTTTTCGAGGGGAAGCAATTCCCTGATAGCGGCCTGCCGCACCAGGGGCTGCTGCACCCAGTGTTTCAGCTGCAGGTAGTGGTATTCTTCTTTGTCAGATAATGCAAACTGTGTCTTGCATTTCTGGAAAGTGAGGAGTTCTCCCTTATCAAACAAATGCGATATCATGAGGCAGCCCCCTCCCTCCAGGCCTCAAAGGGCCCTTCCTGCAAGGCAGGGGGAAACGCAGCATTAAAATGTATAGGCGTGTAGGGGGATGGAAAAGTCGTAAGCTGGAGCTTAGAGGTGAGAGTGTCCCATACCTTGAGTGTGGTGGAGGTGGGGGTGCTAATATAAGCATTAGGTGGTCTGTCACGCTTTGGTTTCCAGAGGAGGTCCCAGATAGTGCGCCCTGTTATCTGTCTATCTATATGTAGCCAATGCTTCTCCGAGACCCTCAGTGACCACTCCGTGATTACTCGTACCTGAGCTGCTTTATAATAAGATTGAAAGTCCGGTAGCGCCAGTCCCCCTCCTTGCGTGGTCTAATGAGTAGTTTGTATGGAAGTCTGGCCCTCTTTCCCTGCCAAATGAATTTAGTCAGCATGCTTCGCAGTTCTCTAAATAGTCCTCTCTCCACTGGAATAGGAAGCCCCTGGAAAAGATAAAGTAAACGAGGGAGAACATTCATTTTAACGGCATTAATCCTGCCCAGCCATGTGATGTAAGCTGCACTCCAGTTGCCCATATCGATCTTTAGTTGACGCAGGAGAGGAGAGAAGTTGGCCTGATATAAGTCCTGCACTCGTGGGGTAAGCTTAACCCCCAAGTAGGTAATTTCCGAGGCGGTGCACTGGAAAGGCGTCGACCCTTCGATCACCCTCCATTCACCTGCGGGTATTGTCAGATTCAAGAGAAAGGATTTTGTCAGGTTGACCTTAAAACCCGCCAGCTTCCCAAACGCCTCCAGTTCCGATTGAATGGCCGGGAGAGAAACCTGGGGCTCCGTCACCGGAAGGAGCACGTCGTCTGCGAACAACGAGATCTTATGAACATCTGTGCCAAAACTCATACCCCTAATCGCCTCGTTGCCCCTGATCCTGTGCGCCAGAGGTTCGATACTCAAAGCGAAGAGAATGGGGGATAAGGGACAGCCCTGTCTCGTCCCTCGCGTTAGGGTAAAAGGGAGGACGCCACTCCGTTCACAAGGACCCGGGAGCTTGGAGAGTGATAGTTAGCGTGAATCATTCCAATGAAGGCTTCGCTGAAGCCAAATCGTTGGAGCACTTTAAATAAAAAGGACCATTCCACGCGATCAAAGGCTTTCTCCGCGTCTAGCGAGAGAAGCGCTGTGGGAATGTTCTTCTTGCGGGCCTTTTCAATAATATGAATGATGCGCCTCAGGTTATCGTGTGTTTGTCTCCCCTTAATGAACCCAGATTGGTCCGGATCTATGAGAGCGGGTAGAATATTCTCGAGACGTGTAGCTAGGATTTTGGAATAGAGTTTGGCATCCAGGTTTAGAAGAGCGATCGGGCGATAGGAAGAGCATTGGGCTGGGTCCTTGCCAGGTTTGGGGATTACTGCCACTATTGCTTCTCCCATCGAGGGAGTGACCTTATTTGAGGAAGCGATGACATTAAATAGTGTAGTCAAGAAGGGGACCAGCTCCGGTGCGAAAGTACGATAGAAGTGTGCTGAGAATCCATCTGGGCCGGGAGCTTTTTGGAGTTTAAGGGAGTCAATCGCCTTTGCACTTCTACTGCTGAAATGGGTTGTGATAGTTCGTCATTGGTGTGCGCCCCTACCCGAGGGAGGTCCAGTGAGTCCAAGTAGCCCAAGGGGTCGATCGACCCTGAGGACTCCGAGGTATAAAGTGCTCTATAGAAATCCTCAAAGGCTCTAGCTTTGCCCTCGTCCTCTCTGTGGGAAATACCTTTTCGTCCACTATGTGCTTGATGTACTCCCGCTCCTGTTTAGCCCTTAGTTGGCGCGCCAGTAAAGTGCCAACTTTATTCCCACTCTCGTAGCCCTTGGAGTGGAGTCGTAAAATAGACTTTTCAGCTCTGTTAGTGTAAATGGCCTGTAGTTTCCCTTTAAGGGCTGTGACCTTCCTAAGGGTCAGAACTGAAGGTTGGGACTTATGCGTCTGTTCCGCGGATTTAAGGTCATTTTCTAATTGGAGGCGCTCCGCACCTTGCTGGGAACGTAGCGTAGTGGCTAGTTCAATGCATTTGCCCCGGATCACAGCCTTAAGGGCATCCCAAGTTGTGGAGTAAGAGGTGTCCTCAGGAGCATTTGTCTCGAGATACCCTTTTATAGTCTTCCGAAGGTCATCTCTAAGGAGATGATCCCTGCATAGGAAGTGTGGAAAGTACCATCGGGCATGTTTAGGGCGCGGGTTTGGCCAAGTAATCGTCATTTCTACGGGGGCATGGTCCGATAAGCAGATTGGGTGAAACTGAGATTGTAAAACAGACGGTAATAGGGCTTGGCTCAGAAAAATGTAATCGATACGGGAGTACGTTCTGTGGGAATGCGAGAAGAACGAGTAGTCTCTTACTGTGGGATTGGCATCCCTCCATACATCCACCAATCCCAAGCGCTGCATTTGTGAGCGCAGCGCCTTGCCAAACGCCCCCTGAAGCCCTTTGTGAATGTGATGTGTCTCTGTCCAAATCCCGGACTAGATTGAAGTCCCCTAAAAGCACTATATCCCCCCGGGCAAAAGTTTCCAGAGTCATAAGGAAGGAGAGGATGAAATCCTGTTGACCCGTGTTAGGTGCATAGAGCACCGCAAACGTGCATGGTCGACCCCTAAGATCCCCCTGACCATGAGGAACCTCCCGTTTCTGTCCGTTTTAGTGTCCTGAGCTTGGAAAGGGACCCCTGCATGAAACATCAGTGCCACCCCATTTTGTTTCGCGGAATGTGAGGATCTAAATATGTGGGGATAAGCCTTGTGACGCAGTCTCTGAGCATCTGGTTTTTTAAGATGTGTTTCCTGAAGAGCTATTATGTGAGCATTGTGGTCAAGCATGTACTTCCAGAATCGCTGGCGCTTATTGGGGGAATTCAACCCCGTGCATTCCAAGATACCACCCTAACTGCCATGAGTACATAGGAAAGGATGTTGCCGTAGTGATGGGGGACCCCTTCTACTCGCCCCTCTGGATCTCCTTCCCCTTACCCCTCCCGAAACCAATAAAAATAATAGCACCATGACATCGAACTAAAATAAAAAACCACAACAAACATATGGGATGAGTGTGTGGAATCCCCTCCTAGAGGGGAAGTCCATAACTAAGAAACACTCTAGGAACATTACTATTTCCCGTCTCCCAGCCCTTGCCTTAGCAGAAGAAAAAAAAAGAGAAATAAGAAGGCTTTCATTGCATGAGGAACCTGCTCCCCCCCCAAAATCTAGAAGCCGTTAATAGAGACCTTTAAACTGGTCAGTGAGTAGCCTCAACATTGTCCCGAGTATACATCTCCTGCATGTTTTGCCGGACAGGTTCCGTCTTGCACAGCCCAACCCCCTGAGGTCTCCCCCCTCAGTGTATTTGGAAGTCCCCCCCCAACCTGAGCTCTCAATGACAGTTAGCTCACGTGTCGACTGTGGTGGGCACCGGGAGTAACTGCGCTCTAGACATCGGGGCAGCCAATCCGCAGTAAAACGTGGAAGATGCAAGTCCTCCGCTCCATCCAAATCTCCAGGACTCCCACCTGACCCACTCCTGGGCGCAAGAGGGGTGAGTGGAGACCGTCGTCACTCCCTCCGTACCAGTGGGTGGAGATCTCCCTTCTCCCTTAAAGCTGTGCCCTCAGACTGGAGGTTTGGTATTTTTCCTGCCCATTCTGCGCCATTGTCCTCCATGTCGCCGATCCGTACTGCTTTCCCCTCCTGGTCCGAAGAGGCTTTGGAGAGTTCCAAGCCCAGCAAGGTCGCCGCCTCCGCTAGCTCCACGCAATGGTGCTGTTTGTTTTGCCATAGGAAGGCGATCCCAAAGGGGTATGTCCACCGGTACCTGACGTTTTTCTCTCGTAGATGTTCGGTAACTGGTCGGAACTGCTGACGGCGTATGAGAGTGGCCTGGGCCACATCTTGATATAGGGTGCACGTGTTGTTTTGAAAGGTAAGTGAATCGGTGGCCCTAGCTTTTTGCATGACTAGTTCTTTTATTTTAAATGAGCTGAACTTCGCCAGGACATCTCGTGGGCGACGATTCTCCCCTGGTAGGCGCGGACCCACTCTATGCACTCTCTCCAGTCGGACCTCCGGGCCCTCTTCTCCAAGAGCAGAGGAAAAAAGACCCACCATGAACGCCTCCAAGTTTGGCCCCTCGCAGTCTTCCTCCAGGCCTCGGACTCTTATGTTTTCACGGCGTGAGCGATTTTCCAAGTCTTCGCATTTGAGTAGTGAGTCGCGTAGTTGCCTATGTAGATCGGCCGTGCTTTCTTCCAGAGCTTTAACCTTGCCCGCTGTCTCCTGTTGCTGCGCTTCCAAATCGAGTGTACGTGCTCCCACGGAGTCTACATCTGCCTGGACCGACACTAGTTTCTCGCGAACCTCCACGCGGAAGTTTTCGAAGGAGGCTTCCATGTCCGCCTTAATGTCCGCCCGCAGCTCTGTGCGGAGCTCTTGTTTGAAATCTCGCAGGGAAGACAAGAGGTCTTCTCGAGTCAGTGCCATGGTCACTCCCTCCTCCGTAGTCCCCTTACCAGCCGTCGTGAAGTAGTTGGAGACCCTATTGTTGAGGTTCCGCTTGGGTGGCATAGGGGGCCCTCCGCCCGGGCAGCCGTCGGCCGCCCCTCGCGTATTTGGAATCTGCGCCGCTCCGATGGCCACACTCAGGGACTCCCTCGACCACTTCTCTGTTCACGACTTCACTCTACTCCTCTTCTCCAGGTAGCCCTCAAGAGTCAGCAGGTTCATTAGAGGATGTCACCCACTCGCCTCCTTAGCACCCTCTATTCGCTTTCTACCCTCGCCTCCAGCCCTCTCGCATTGAGCATATATCCGCAAGGTAGGGCCTCTTGGCGGCCATGTTAGGGTCAGGCGCTCCTCTTCCAGGTAGTCTCTGCGCAGATCAAAGGACCCCCTCCTATGTCTACCTTCGCCGTGGATTCATCCTGAAGGAGGGGGGTCGCAGCTCTGCCATAGGGACCCCTGGGACCTCGTCAGCACCCCAAGGGGGTGAACTCCTCTGGTGGGTCGGTCCTGTCGTCTCCAGCACCGTTCAGTGTGTCCCTATTAATTGAGGTAGGACAGCGCATTAATGCTCGCGGTGAACCCTCTCCGCCGAGCCTCCGAGGGCGGCCGCCCGCGCGCTGCTCATCGCGGCTGTCCGCCATCTCAGGAAGCTCCGCGTCAGGCCCAAGGCGGTCTCGCATATCACCGGGAATGACCGCGGGGTCAAGAGATGCGTCTGCGCTCCCCTGCGGGCGCCGATGACAGGGCTTACCCGGGGGCATCTACTGCTGTGCGCTGCGGGCTTCCTTCAGCTCTGTGCACCGGCCTTTTGAGCCCGGACCTCCGCCATTTGCTTTTGGCGCTGCTGCGCCGTTTGACACTCCTCGGGACTCGACTGGGCTCTCACCAGATCTCCCAAACCCCGTAGTCCGGGTCGCGACGGTCTGCGCTGCTACGGCATCCAGGAGCAGTGTTCGTCAAGCCGGTGCGATGCCTTCATGCCTCACTTTCGGTAGGGCCTGGGACGGAGCCGATCGAGATCACGTCCGATCGGCCATGTTGGTTAGCCACGCCCCCTCAATGTACTTTTAAAGGGCGCATATGGACAAACTCCAAACTCACGAGAAATACTATCAACAGGTGTAATCAAGAAGAGGTTAATGAGGATAAAGAAAACATCACACCGGAAAAATAGTCCACGTTTGACCTGCTGCTCCCTATCGCCCTCCCATCTCATCTGCTTCAGAGCTTTTTTTATTGTGTTTCCTAGAATGCGTGCAAGGAGGAGATGCAAGACTGATGTTTACATTTTTTTTTGTTAAAGAAGTATTGCATTACATTTTGTGTAGCCTTTCCGCACACCTGGTGAAAGCGACTCACAACCCCGGTTTATATTCCCGCCAAGACGCATGCAGTGGAAATCCGGGCCCGTCATGCCTGACAAAGACTGCAACCAGGTGAGCCGCTTGCTCGCCCGTGTGAGGGAACAACCGCGCCTTCGGGGACTTTCCCCGACTAGTAACATTTTTAGGCGCTAAACCAAAACACCAGGATGAGAGCGAGGAGGCTGCAGGAAGGGGCCGCCGGCTTGGCTGCCCCGGCGTTGCTGTTTGTACGGGCAATTGTCATCTTCTGATGACGTTGGAGAGCCGCTATAAATTACATTTTCACATCAAACACCCTACTCAGTGCTCCAACACCCTCGGGGTCAGCGCTGTACTCTGGAAACCTCCCAAAAATAAATACACGACGAAAGTTATCTCATGAAAACTCTTACAGGACAGGCTCCTGGTGGCTTCCGGCACAATAATTATACAACTACATAAAAATGAAAAATACCTTGCCTAAAAGCAAGACCCTCTCATAGCGCTAACTGGTCAACCGTAGACGAAGGGCTCTGAGCGCTATGAAGGCGAATGTTAAATAACATGGGTCAAACAGCTGAAAAAAAGCTCTTTGACGAGACACACTGGTTCGCCTCGACTGATCGACACGCCCCTCTCTACGCTACAGGTGCCCCTCCCCCACATCCCCAGAGGCGCTGTAGTGTCACCTGCAGTAGGCTCTAGTGTCAGAATGCTGATTAACAGCCTCCAGGCACCCGCTGTGGGAGCCGGAGGGCAGCAAGCTGTGTGCACAAACATTATCAGTGTAATAGGAATACACACAGGGCCTTTTCACACATAGAAGCCTCGCGAGCGCACCCAATCCCGCTAATTGCACCTGCCAGCGCTTTAAATGCACCAGTATTCTGCGTCCGTGCGCAGTGCCATCACCGCCAGGGCCTCAGGTGTAGCTGCTAGAAGTCAGGTATTCGCGCAGCGTTGGCACTTCAAACGGCGCGGGAGGAGAAGCGAGCTCGCTTCGACCTCAGAAACTGGCAGGAGGCTTTCAAGCAAAACAAATTATTGCCATCACCGCCAGGGCCTCAGGCGTAGCTGCTAGAAGTCAGGTATTCGCGCAGCGTTGGCACTCCAAACGGCGCAGGAGGAGAAGCGAGCTCACTTCAACCTCAGAAACCGGCAGGAGGCTTTCAAGCAAAACGAATTACACCTTCAAAGTAAAACTGGAAGGAAAAACAAGCACTAATAAAAGAAGCTCTCCAAACAGTGCTTCTTTGTTACCGCCCTGTCTCCTTTTGGGACGGCCCATCCAGACTGGATCCTTTGATTCACGGCTTGTTTATATAACACGCCTCCTTTAGTTAAGAAATTGCTTCATGACAGCCGTGAAGCAAACGATCCAGTCTGGATGGGCCGTCCCAAAAGGAGAAAGGGCAGTAACAAAGAAGCCTCATTTTCAATCGGAGGCCACCGTTTACCATAAACGATGACGCCATCCAATGAAAATGAAGGGCGGGGCTTCAAGCCCCCTTCTGAAATCTCCTCTCTCACAATATCTCTCGCAGAGCGAGCAGCGTATGCGCGCTGCAACGCTAGGCGAGACCTAAAAAGGGGAAGAGAAAGACTGGAGAACAGTAACAAAAGGAGAAATAAGAGATGAAAAAGAAACTGCAAGAATGAGATAAAGGGACACAGAGAGTTGGGTTGTGGATGAAAGAATCATGAAGTGGAATCAAGACTAGACTGCCTGGGTATTTATCAACCCGAATATTAGGAGCGTTGTTGGTGGACTCCTGAAAAACACTTTGGGCCCGGCACTTATTCTTTAACAAATTAAGCACTAGATGAAAACAAATTTGCTAGAATGAGATAAAGAGACAGGAAGTGTACAGTGGTGGAAGAAAGAGGCATCAGGTGGAATCACATCTCCTAAGTCTTGAGTCCCTGCACATGTGTTTTTGTATAAACTAAGCACTGATTGAATGCACACAATTTGCCAATCACGACACTGTTTTCTTAAACTTTGTCCCCACAAAACCAGGTTATTAATTTACCCTTGAATGGATAAGACCAGTTCAGGCTCACAATCCATGAGTCATACAGCTCATTTTGACTACAAACATTTTTTTATTAAGGGTAAGGAGAGCAAACCACAGGTACACAGCATGTCGCCTACAACCCATTGAGGGGCCGGCCGCAAAATAGGACAAGTGTAGATAAGGCAAAGGTGCGGCAGCAGGAGAATTATACATTCACATGAGGTTACACAGCAAGTCGCCTACAACCCATGCAGGGCCGGCCGCGAAGTGGAAAGGGCATAAAAATCAGGCGTATGCTGAAAGGCATCTCCAAGTGGGTAGAATCACAGTAAGTAAACGAACTCGAACATAAACGTGAGACGAGGAGAGAGAAAGACAGGAAGAACCAGCAAGAGAAGAGAAAGAGAAAGAAAAGCAAGAAAAGAGAAAAGAAAAAGGGAAGGAAGGGAGAAGAGAAGAAAAAGAGGAAGGAAAAGGAAAATAGAATGCGGGAGGAAGTCCTCATCAAGATGGTGGCTTGGTGGTCAGGTAGCAGCATGGTGGCGTCAGAGTCACGAGGGCACAGTGTAAGCGAAGGGAAGTAGTGCATCATCAAAAAGGCGCAAAGCCAGAAGTTTCGGGGGCTGGAAACGGGCATGCTCTATCCTACAGAAGTGGTCATTCAGTGGTTGCCAGAGTTTTCTGAACTGGGTGTCTCGATGCTGCAAGCGCGCAGTGAGAAGCTCCATGGCCATGATGTGCCACAGGCGAGTGAACCAAAGAGTAACCGGTGGGGTCTCTGCTTTCTTCCAGTATAGCGCTATAAGTTGTTTCGCCGCACCCAGCATATGGAGACAAATATGCCAGTCACTACGAGTCAGCGCGCGCAAATTGGCAGGCTTGATGCCTAAGAGTATTGTAGCTGGAGATTCAGGCAGGGGGAAGCCAAGAACCAGTTTGATGTGGCTAAGTATCTCTTTCCAGTAGGTGGCCAGAAGTGAACAAGACCACCACACGTGAAGGAAGTCACCAGGTGAGGTCAAACATCGCCAGCAAAGGGGAGAGGTCACAGGGAACATTTTATGCAGCCTTTGGGGTGTATAATACCAGAGTCATTACCTTATAACCAGTTTCTCGCTGCGAAATGCAACGGTATACCTTCGGGATGTCGCGCCACAGGCGCTCCCATTGTGCAGATGTGACGTCTGCGGCCAGATCAGATTGCCAGCGAGACTGGTAGGGGTGAGAGGGTAGCCGCGGGGAATGTTGGAGGATGTGATAAGTGCGTGAAACAAGACCCCTAGATTTATCAAACGAGCGAACCAGCCGCTCGAAGGGGGTAAAGGCATACGTGGCTGCCGGCGCCAGAGATCCAGCATATATCCAATGTCGAAGGTGCAAATACTGTATTCGAGCCCCGTCGGGGAGGTGGAACTTTCGCCTACATTGGTCGAAAGTCTTGAAAGTGGCTGCCACGAAAAGATCCCGTATCGTTCTACACCCGCCGTCTAGCCATTCAGAAAAAGCGGTAGAGTGTAAGGCAGGTGGGAAGAGGGAATTACCAGCGATAGGAGTGTGAGGAGAGGGAAAGGTGGTAAGGCCTTTAGAGATAGCCACCTTATCCCAGATGTCGAGAACAGTCTTGGTAGGAACAGCTATGTACGCGCTTCGCGAGCGAGAAGCCCGAGAGTGCCAAGGCAGATCCCAGACGAAGCGCCCAGTTACCGCCCTATCCATATGGAACCACACCTTCTCACTCTCCCAAGCCATCCATTCAGAGATGAAGCGAAGATGCGCCGCCCAGTAATAGTCCAACAGGTTAGGACAGGCCAGGCCCCCCTGTCCCGAGGCAGCATTAGGATTTTGCTGGAAAATCGCGGGCGGCGTCCCCCCCAGACAAACCTGGTGAATTCGCGCTGCAGGCTTTGGATCTGATGGTGCGGGATAGGGGTGGGAAGAGATTGGAAAACATACAGGATTTTTGGGAGAATGGACATTTTAAGGGCATGAAGATGACCCAACCAGGAGAGAGTGAGAGGTTTCCAGTTTCGCAGGTCCTCTAGCACGGACCGCCTGCATTCTTGCCAGTTCGCTTGCGACCAGGTGGCAAGGGTGGGTGTCAGATTGAGGCCGAGGTATCGGATGGAATGTTGAGCCCACTTATAAGGAACCAGTGCCTGAAGCAGGAGAAGCTCCTCCACCGGGATAGTGAGGTTCAGAGCCCAGGATTTGTCATGGTTGATCTTAAGCCCCGACGCCTGTTCGAATTGACGCAATAGGAGGTAAAGGGCGGGAAGAGACGTGCGTGGTTGCGATAATGTAAGGAGCAGATCGTCCGCAAACAAGGCTACCTTATGCTGTTGGCCTCCAAGAGGGATGCCGTGGATATCTGGCGCCTGTCGAATCATAATAGCGAGGGGCTCCACCACCAGGGCAAACAGGAGGGGAGAGAGAGGGCAGCCCTGTCGCGTGCCTCTGTGTATGGCAATGGGATCAGTAAGGTGACCATTGACCCGAACCTGAGTCGCAGGGGAGAGATAAGGAGCCATGATACGAGAGACCATCAAGGGACCAAGCCCAATTTTGCAGAGAACCGCACGGTGAAAAGTCCAGTCCACGCGGTCAAATGCCTTCTCCGCGTCAAGAGACGCAAGCATGCGGGAATATTCCAGTGCTGAGCTTTCCCAACAAGATGGGCGACCCGCCGCACATTGTCTGCCCCCCGTCGCTGCTGGATAAAACCGACCTGATCGGGATCGATCAGGCCCGGAAGATGGGGATCCAGGCGTTTATCTAGAATTTTGGTATAGAGCTTGAGATCCGAGTTAAGAAGCGCGATAGGGCGAAAAGAAGAGCACAACGCGGGATCCTTGCCTGGTTTCGGAAGTAAATCTAGCTCGGCGAGACCCATGGAGGAAAAGGGACCCACCACATCCGTGAAGGAATTGAAAAGGCGAAGGAGATGGTGTTGGAGTTGCGGGAAAAAAACCAGATAGAAAGAAAGCGGCAGTCCATCCGGACCCGGTGATTTCCCAAGAGGGAGATCTTTTAGAGCTCCCGCAAGTTCGCTCTGGGAAAGTGGGTCCTCCAGCAACTGTGCGTGATATGAAGTGATCTGGGTCCAGGTGCAAGTATCTAGTACGGCCCGAATCCGTTCCGGAGGGGGCGTCTCCGCGGCGTATAGAGAGGAGTAATATGTGTGGAATGCCGCAAGCTTATCCTTCTCAGCAGTGGCTCGAGAGCCATCAGGGCGTTTAACGTTGGCTATGTGGGCTTTGGCCGTCCGTGCCCGCAAGCGCCGGGCCAAGACCGTACTCACCCTATCCCCTCCCTCATAGTAGCGCTGTTTAAGAGCCAGAAGTGCCCATTCGGCCTGATTGGTGCGGTGCGCGCGGAGTTGACTGCACAGTACGGCCAATCGCCGCTTGTGGACGGCCAGTGGCTGCGCCTGATCAAGTCGCTCAAGCGCCTTTATGTCGCAAGAGAGGGTAGATTCAAACAAGCGCGACTCCCGAGCCCGGGCACACGCTATGGACGTGATATGACCACGGATTGTGGCCTTGAAGGCATCCCAAACCACCGAAAAAAGAGTTTCCGGCAAGTCATTCGTCTCAAAATAAGAAGTAATGGCTTCCCTAAGTTCCGCGACGTCAACCGGGTCACGAAGGATATGAGCGGGGAGTCGCCAACGCGGTGGGCGGCCAGGATGGGAAGACGGATCTCTGAGAAGAAGCTCCAGGTGCGCGTGATCGGAGATTGAGATATCCGATATGGAGGCCGAAAGCGTGTCCCCTATGAGAGAGTGGGAGACGAAGAGATAGTCGATGCACGAGTAAGAGCGGTGTACGGGGGAGTAGTACGAGTAGTCTCGCGAGTCGGGAGAGTGATAGCGCCAGACATCTATGAGGCCAAGCTCAGTCAATTACTTCTTGAGAGCGGAGGACATAGCCCCGGCACCATGAAAAGAGCAAGCGCTACGGTCATCATTGGCGTCCCATACCAGATTAAAATCACCCCCTATAATAAGGGAGGGATCCGTGCACAATATTCGGTCCCGCAACAGCTCCCGAAGGTAGTGATCCTGCGCCTGATTGGGAGCTTACAGGTTACAAAGAGTGATGGACCTGCGACCAATCCAAACCGCCACTTTGAGGAACCTACCATCCGGTGTGCGGATTACTTTGGAGTCCCACTGCTGAATGCCAGCGCGACACAGGATCGCTACACCAGCTACCTTGGTAGCAGCAGAAACCCAGAATTGAAGCGGAAAGCGAGGGTGGGCCATGCGGACTACATCCGCCTTAAGCAAGTGGGTCTCCTGAAGGAAAATGATATCAGGGTTCAGCTGCAAGAGATAGCGCCATATTTGTCGCCGCTTGTTAGGGGAATTGAGTCCCTTCACATTAAGGGAGACAAGCTTTAGGCTGGGTGCGACGGCCATGACTGGAGGGAAGAGAGACCAAGTGCGCGCAGCAGCAGGAGGTAATGCAGGAGGTAATGCAGGAGGTGGCGGAGTAAGGGGAAAAGTGTGAGAGGATGGGAAGGGAAGCCATGGTCTACAACCACTTCAGGAAGGGCCAGAAACACCAGAGGAAGGGCATGCGTCCAAAACCCTACAGTGGGGAAGGAGAGGCGCTCTACCCAAGGCGCTAACAAAGGAGACAGGCCGGGCAGAAAAAGGCAAGGCCAGTTAGCCTCCTGACAGAACACAACAGCATCCCCGCACTCCCCCAAAGCCAAACCACACAGCAGAGGCAAGCAAGGACGCTCCCACAAAGAGCCCAAGACAGGGCGAGAAAAGAGAAAGCCATGAAAAGAAAGAGGAGAGGAGAAAATAAACATGCCAACTGGGCCAAGGTGCTACAGAGTCATGTCGGAACAGCCCAAGCTCCCGAAGGTAGGGCGTCCCAGAGAAGTCACTCTCCTATAGGACTCTGCAAAAAAGGGGAGGGTGGCCGGCACGCAGAAAGCTAGGAGCCCCCGCTACCAGCCCTCCGCAAGGCAATGAGAGGTACAGAGCATGAATCAACCTCCGAGCCCGGGGAAAGGTCCCCCAAAACTGAGTCCCCAACGAGGGCACCAGCAAGCACTACTCCGCGATGAATTGGGCTACGATGCGAGGGACGGAGAGGCGCTCAGAGAGCGGACGTGATTGACGGCATCCTGTTTGGCCTGGGTGGAGTCGAGGCCCCCCGGACGACGTCCAGAGCGAGGAGGAAGAACAGTGGACCACTCCGGCCGGAGCGAATCCGCAGGGCGGGCACGAGAGGAAGGGGAGTCATCAATATCCGAGTCCAGAGGCAAGTGAAGGAGGCGCAACG
Source organism: Calotriton arnoldi (assembly GCA_963921515.1). Lineage (NCBI taxonomy): Eukaryota > Metazoa > Chordata > Amphibia > Caudata > Salamandridae > Calotriton > Calotriton arnoldi. The sequence goes on along the minus strand of CAWUFW010021403.1, from coordinate 67,873 downwards.
CCTCTTGCAGAGACCGGAGGATCCGCCGCCGACCCTCCCAGAGGAACATCAGGGCGAAGGGGTGCCCCCACTGATACTTAATGTCCATGGCCCGCAGTTTATCAGTGACAGGCTTGAAGGCTTTCCGCCGGCGAAGCGTGGAGGGCGCGAGGTCTTGAAAGATTTGAATGGAGAGCACATTGTAGGAGAGCGCCCGGACCCCCTGCACTTTGCGAAGGATGGCTTCCTTGTCCGCAAAGAAGTGGACCCGTGTGATAATGTCAGGTACAAAGTTGGGACGGTTGCGGGGGCCCGGGACATGATGAGCTCTATCCAGCATAGGTGGCGTGGTGCCCTCCCCTTTGCGGATGGCATGGAGGAGGTCTGCAGTGTACGACAATACATCAGTCCCCTCCGTTCCCAATGGCACGCCTCGGATACGGAGGTTGTTCCGACGCCCGCGGTTCTCCAAGTCTTCTTGCTTCAGCTGCAGAGAGATATTCTGGTCTTCCAGCTCAGACACCTTCCTCCAGAGACTCTCAACGTCCTCCGTCCTGGCATCCATCGTCCTCTCGAGGCCATCCACCCTGTCGCCAATCTCCACGACATCCTTGCGAACATCCTGAAGCCCAACTTTAAAGTCCTGTCGGAGGGAGCTAATTTCAGACTTGATTTCCGGCAAGAAGGAGGACATGTAGGCTTGGGGGATCGGCACCGCGAGGGCGGACGCGCTAGAGGAGGCAAGAGGATCATCCTGAGTGGACGGAGGCGCCTTGGCCCAAAGGGAGGCCACCGGACCGCCGCGGGAGGCAGCTGAGTCCGTGTCCCTGGTGCCCCTATGCTTGGGCGGCATAGCGGCGGTGGCCCAGGAAACCCGAGGCCCAGTCAGGGAAGTAGTGCAGAGGGTGGACCAAGGGATGAGATAAAGAGGTCCGGTGGGGGGGTAGTGGGCAACCCCGGTGATATAGGTAGGTACCAAGCGCACAGTGCAGCCCCCGCCACCACACAAGGAACAGGCAGGGGAGGGCTCTCCTGCGATGATCAGACCCCAAGAGTAGGCCAGGCTGTGTCTACCAGAGCGCAAGTGCAAGAGGGCGCAGGCCGAGCTCCAACAAGGGGGCCACCAGGGAAGGACGCGACCCCGTGCTCCGCACCACAGAAGGCTGTGTCCAGGAGGGGGGGTCAGGATGAAGCCAAGACCAAGGGGCAGCAGACACAGACAGAGTCCCAATGCGGAGCCGGAAGCCCACGTAGAGCCAGAGAGGACCCCCCGTCCCGGTACCTGTACCGCCCTGGCGCGGTCTGCGGAGTCCACCAGGCGAATCCCCTCACATGGGCAGCAAGGAGCATGGAACCACCAGGGGGCCCCTGCGATCACCGGGGGGCCCCACGCCAACAGCAATCCGCCGAAGCAGGGAGACAGCGGGTGGTCAGCAGGTCAGGCCCACTCCGCCCACAGCAGCGCGGTCACCCCCTCCAGGGAGACGTCGCAGGCCCCAGCAGGAATGCGGCGTCGGTCTGGGCCCAAGATGGCGGTCCGCCGAGGTCGGGTCAGCTCCATCCGAGGGAAAGACAGCTGCGGAGGCTCGGGTGGCAGCGTCCGGCCACGGCACGTCCGGGGGGGCTCCAGCCTCTGAAGATTTCACTGCCGGCAGCAAAGACAGGGCCCCCCAGCGCCTTCAGGATCACCGCCGGGGCAGCAATCCGTCGGGGCAGGGAGACAGCGAGTGGTCAGCAGACCAGGACCACTCCGCCCCCAGCAGCGCCGGTCACCCCCCTCCAGGGAGGCGTCGTAGGCCCCAGCAGGGATGCGGCGTCGGTCTGGGCCTAAGATGGCGGCCCGCCGGGGTCGGGGCCACTCCTGCCGGGAGAAAACAGCTGCGGAGGTCCGGGTGACAGCGCCCGGTCACAGCACGTCAGGGGGGGGTCCAGCCCCCAAGGATGTCACCGCTGGCAGCAAGGACCGGGTCCCGCCGAGATGAGGCCTCCAGCGCCGCCGGGAGCACCGCCGCAGCCGGGGACCAAAATGGCGGGTGCGGCAAGCCGGGCCGGGACCGGCCCGTGAAGAGTGGAAAGGCTGATCCCCCAAAGGGCCTCCGCGACCCAGAGCACTGCCCCGGAGGTCCCAGCCACAAGCGGAGCCCGCTCCAGGAAGATGCAGAGCCCGGAGGCGAAGAGTAAGGTAAAGGCGCTGGAGCGGAGACTCTGTGAAACACGTCTCACTCCATGCGCGCTCAATCCACCCCCCCATACAGCTCATTTTGATATACTCCTTCCCACCTCAAATGAATTTCCTCCTGCTCCAGTGTGGATCCCATCAACATATGATGAAACTATTGTTGACCAAACTCCCAGGCACCAATTTCCTTGGTAAACACTGCTTCAACGTCTTTTCTGTTCCTTGTCTGATCCATGATCTCTGAATCATGGCGTAAGGTTCACCATTGCAGAGGTCCATCTTCCAGGTTAGTCTCTTTTAGAATTCACCAGGACTAAGAACAAACCACGAGAGTTGCCTGGGACCAGCTTAAGCAGCCCACAGCAGTGATCGACAGGAGCTCAAAGCTCCCAGTCCTGCCATGAAGCAGTTATTTGAATGCACCAAGATTTCTCAATGCCTTTCATTGCCAGTTGCTGCTTCTACCTTGCGCAATCTCCTATAGGGCTTAACTTTAAGATTCATTTTGTCCACATGGACAGTGAGACCATGGAATACTTTACTCTTCTGGAGAGTTCGAATGTTCCCTAGAAATGCCTGGCTATCGTCAAACCGCTGGCATTTGCATACATTTGCTCTATTTTAAGGACTGTTTGGTTTCTTAACCATTAGAGCTCAGGTTTCTTATGTAAAATATGCCGTTTTTTGCTGTTTATACAGTGGAAACATGGCTCAAGAGCATTAGAGAGCTTTTACATGAGAACCAGATATTGCATAAACTTTTAAGGAAGATTAAGTAATTTGCCCCAAATCACAGTCTCTTGAGCTGAGGCCAGGATACATCCTTGGTTCCGCAGTTCCAAATTTGGCAGCTCTACCAACAAGGCCACACCTCTTCACCACAATCCACTTGGTACTGGATGGAACCCATTCACAAACATGAATGCAACTTCATCTATTGTCTGTAGGTTAATTTAAGACCACTTCCTAGGTACCTGATAAAACACTCCTCAACCTGCATTCAGTATTCTGAATTTCACAGAAGGGGCCAGAGTGGCTTTAGGCACATCCAATGAAAGACTAAGACCCACATTTACAAGGGTTTTGCATCAGGTTAGCATTACTTTTTTAATGCAGACCCGACACAAAAATCTTTTTGTGATTTACAAACCAACACAAATTGGTATTTGCCTTTGTATGTAGGAAAAAGTAACACAAACTAGTGCAAAGTGCTGCTTTGCGTTACTCTGCATTAAGGGCACCCCCGTTCCACATCATCTCATGGGTGATACTTGGGCGTTCCCATCCAACCGCCCATGGTTTTTGACACAAACCCCTATCTACTAACAATAGTTGACAGGGTTTTGCACCAAAAAATTATGCCACTTGAAAGAAGGCATCAATAGGAGAAATACTTTTCTTTTCTTTTCCAACTGTGCATGTGTGCTGCACTGTACAACACACATACAACATGGGAAGAGCTTTTCAGCTTGTCTAGGCATAATATTATGTACTGGAAGGGTACCCTTCCAGTACAAAACCTATGCTAGACTGACACAAACACCCTTGCACCAAAGTTCAAAGCTTTCTGAGTGGCGCTCGGCAGCCTGATTGTGCGCTAGTGCTAGGGAGAGGGGAGGAGAGTGCCATATCTCTGTAGATAAGGTGCATTCCTGCTTTCTCCCTGTCACGCAATGCAGCGCTGCAACTTTGGGAGCTGCACTGAGTTGTGTGAGAGGTAGGTAAATCTGGACCTGAGTGCCGAGAACAAATTCTGTGTTAGAATTCTAAAAAGTGTGAAACAAAGAGAGCAACCTATTCTTAGAAGAAGAGAGGAGTTGGGTATAATTGAATAGCATGCAACAGCAAGGCCTAGATTTACTATACATTTGTGCTGACACTCGTGCGATGCAAGGTGGCAGTTCATGCGCAATTGCCAACACAAATCAACTTTTGCATGCCAAAGTTAATTTGCACCAAAGGTTTTCATAAGCACAGTGCCAAAACTGTTTTGAGTAACTGAGTCCCAACTCTCTATGTTCTGTGTAAAGGAGGAATAACAGGCAGGGACAGTGCAAAAACACACAGGTTTTGACAGAAAGCCTGATCTAATACAATACCATTACTGGTTTAGTGTGAAATCCTAATACTAAATGAAACCAGGCGCAAACAAGATTCAAGGAGAATAAAGTGTGATATTCCTAGGAGTAACATAATTTATGCCAGATGACACATTTTGGGCAGCTTTTAGTTGGGATGTTGTCCCTGTGTTGAAATTTGCACTGAAGGGCGTTCCTCAAACATACATTTCATACAAAAAAATCATTGACGCAACCTTGCGCTGTGGTGCAAAGTTTAGTGTAGAGCTAAAAAAAACTTTTTAGCACTAGCACATCCAATGACTTGCTTGAAACGCAACTCTTTATAAATATGGTGCTGCACAAGCATAATGCTGCTGACTTTATGCTGCTATATCTCCAATCATAATGCATGTGCTGCCCATTGTGAGTGGGTGCAAACTAGATTGGAGCAGGAAAATTGTTTTAACTTCATATTGCTTCTGGATTTTGTCTGGAAATTGAGTGTGTCTTGCAAAACAGAGATCCACGTTCAGTCTTTGGAACACCACACCTACCTGCATCAACACCTACTTACAGCCCAACTATTCACATCCCATTTGCCAATTGTGGAGAATAAGACTGTCTGATAAACGGTTGAAAGGAGAATAAAAGCTGAGATAAGGACCCCAATATGTGGCCTTCTGCTTGGACATCTGGCAACAGGACATCACACAGAGCATGCTTATCTTCAAGGCTTAGTAAAACAATTTAAAGCAAAAGTCTTACTACATATTGCAAGGGAAAACAGACCCCTCCCCTTTTTTGCTCTTACCCTCCTCTAAACCCCAATTCTACTCCTTTCCCTCTCATCACAAAGACTTACTTATGTAGAAAAGATCCAAGTAGGTAGAATTTATGCATGAGGAAGTGGAAAAGGGTAAAGGCATTTGCTACTTATTTAATGAAAACATACAGATGATCTGATGGCACATTGACAAAACCAAACCTGCCTTTTCTGTGGCATTCACACCTCTATGCTGCACCCCAGAAATAGTAATCCTTCAAACCCTTGTCATCCTCATATCTCACCAATGTCTTCTACCCTGGCAAAACCCTCGCTAAAGAAGATGATGGCTTATCCTCACTAATCATCAAAACCTTCTCTCTTGAGAAACTCTTTTACTACTACTTTCCATTGCTGACACCACCATCTCTCAAGGTATAATCAATGAAGCACTCAAGCCCGGTAAGATCATTGCATTCCATAAGGTATTTACATAAAAACAAGATAAGTTCATAAACTAACAACCATCACTCATCTTCCCGTCAGTTTTGAGATCATTAAAAAAACACTTTATGCATAACTTGAGGACCCATCAATGACAACCATTTCCTGTGCACCTACCAATTGGGTTTCAAAATATGCTGCAGCATGGAGACAGTTGCCTTACAAATCTTAAATGACGCTCTCCTGACCACAGTTGACCCCGACCTCTCAGCTGCCTTTGACGCTATCAAACATCATACCCTCATTCACACCCTAATTCACAAATGGGAGTCAATGGAAGCATGCTTTACTGGTTCTCCTCCTTCCTATCAAACCTATTCTAGTTCATTCCCATGGACACTTCTTGGTTTAAGTGGATCCTGATCAACTCTGGACTTCCCCATGAGTCCCTGGGTTCGAACTTGCCCTCTATTATCTTCACCCACTTCATGGAGTCCCTTAAGACTCTACTCACTGATAGCAGCATAAATATTCAACAATACACCAATGACATAAAACTTCATTTGAAAGTCTCCTCTGCTGCACATCCATTCTCAAACACCCCTTGCACCTCACCCAGACCAAAATATTTACCACATACCACCACCACAACAGACTCCCTGCTATTCACCAAGCAAAACAAACAGCAACTAATCCAAACCGACTGACCCTGATAGATTCAAACCCCAAATTTCACCCTTTGCCAAGTGTTATGGATTCACCCTGGACACTGACCTTCCCATCAAGGAACACATGACCAAGAAAACCATGATGGTCTTAAACCAGCTCTCTGCTAAAGAATGTGAAAACATTCATTCCAGAAAGTGACTTCAGAACTGCTGTTTAAGCTCTTGTACTCTTGCATGTGGATGGTGGTAATGCCCTGCTCCAGACCTGCCAGACTTGACAGTGGCCCGCCTAGAGACATCCCTCACACCTCTACATTCCTTACCAAGGGCCTGAAAATGTGACCACCTAATCCTCACTGCTTGCTGGCTGCATCATCTTCAAAACCACCTACATCATCCACAAAGCCATCAAAACCGGTACCACTGACTCTCCATCTCTGATGGCTCTTGCACACCAGCAGTCAGGACACTATTTGACCGGAGGCAAATAAGTGCAAAAAAGAAAAAAGACAACAGGCCTTCTCTATCTATGCACCCAGGATCAGAAAGTACTTCCCTATATGCATCAGGTCTGCCCCATGCCACCTCTAAGGGTAGGGCAAAGCTGAAGACACACTTCTTTGAAAAAGTCTATAGAAATGTATACATACTTGCCTGTCAATAATTTGACCCTCGATATTCTGGTCAAGATATTGTGACCACTAAATACACCATCTGCGATATTCTGGACCCAGACCATAACTGGTGGACACAGAACCAATCATTTCTCAAAGTAAGAAGTGCCAAGAACTCCATTCCCCATGACTCATTGCATTTTATAAGCACATGTTTGAATACATTGGGCCTTATTCATGGTTTAGACAAGTCTAGCATTCATGGTCAAGTGATGTTCTTCCTTATGTGGTCATATTCTTCATTAAGTACTTATTAGTACTCATTCATAATCATTGGTACTTCATTATTGAGGCCTTCAGATGAGACATAGTATCTCAGCCAATGAGTAGTAAACTACAAATCAAAATGCGAGGCAGGCAGAGGACTAACATAACCATTACAAATACTAAAACAGCAATAATTTCCAATGTTTCAGCAGCAAATACATCAGTTGTGAAGCTTTTTGGGCACCGGGGCCTTTACCTACATATAGACCACATTTTTAACTAGCATTCAATACAACGTTATGGCTCTTCTCTGCGAGTCAAAGGAGAAATTATATTACCAGTTACAGTTGGGGAGTTGGTGGTGGATTAAGGGGATCAAGTGGTGGTCAGTTTAACTCCTGTTCATTTTCTCCAAACTCAGCTCCCACTTGCATTCAGGGACTCTGACTTGGAGCAGTAGGACGTATCTGGTGTGGGGTAGGGGAGAGTTAAGAGTATCAGTGCTGTTAAGGATTCTTTATAATGGGCTGGTGTACTTTGTCTCCTAGTTTCCAGGGTGAAGTCCACAATAAGGAAGCAGTCTCTTCAATTCCGGTTCAAAGGGAGCAGGCTGCAACAAGCCCTCTGTAAAGTGTACACAAAGCAGTGGCGGCTCCTCCGCTAAGGCGGAGTAGCGTCGCCCCACTGCTCTTAGAGCAGTGAAGAGGGGAAAAATAAAATGATAATAACAGGGTTATTATTGTTTTATTTTTGGTTGCTGCAGGCTGGGTTAGGGTGGGGCAGGGCTGGTGGCTCAGGGTGGGAGGAGGAGTGGACTCTGCACACTAAGGGGTCGATTATGATGCCGTTCAGAAGGGCTCCGAATCAGATTCGGGTTTGCCAAATCTGATTCGGAACCCTTGTTTCCGACCGAATTGTACACACTTCCTAATGACCGATTACGATGCCTGGAAACCGTTAGGGCTGTCCGAATCAGTTCCAAAAGGCATTTGAACAGGTCACGTCTTTTGGAGCCGAATCGTACAGCTCTATGGACTCGGTTTCTGAGCGACCGTTTACGATGACCGATTTGGACAGCCGTTCCGAATCGGTTTCTCCGGAACAAATCTGCTGCCAGAATCTGTCTTTGGGGGCCCGTAGCAGGCCCCCCTACACCCGGGGCCTTCCAAATCAATGCCGTGGGGGTACCCAAAAGACCCTCCTTTCCAACCATGCACAATGTGGCAGGCACCATGGGGTGCCCACCACAGGGTGCACGATTTTCCACAATCACCCATCTTGTCAATGGGAGCCTGTGTTCTCGTTCGGAACACAGGCTCTCATTGAAGTCAATTGAAGTCTGACCGAATCGTATCCGGAAGCATCCGGATGCATCCTAATCAATAGCCAGGTAGTGGATTGTTCACCCTTATGGCTGCTGGCCTGAAGTATAAAGCATGAGTGTTGGCTGTCACCTCAAAAGCGACACAACCTGTTATAATTCAGAACCTAGATGCAACACATTTCTTAATATTTTGATATATACTTATCTTTATCCAAGTTTCCGATATCACTCATATCAAAATACATTTTCTGGGCTATTGATGAAGTACTCTTAATAACATGGTAATCATTATGGGTGATTTCAGTCTTAACTTATGCATACTAAGTATGTTCTGGAACACTTGAAATTAATTGATGAATTGTGGCAGATACTGTCACATGTCTACTATTACAAAGAAGAAAGAAGAATGTCAAAGAACTTCTTAAATGCCATCTGTTTTAATGTGCATTATCTGAACATCAGATCTAGCTTGAATTATTATTATTATTTATTATTTATAAGTTTTTTATGGCGCTAGCTAGACCCGAAGGTATCAGAGCACTTTACATATAATGCGAGATCATTAGATTGAAGTACATGCAAAAAAACAGACAAAGAAAATTGTTCGGCCGCAGCGGTAGTTACAGTATGCAGACATAGGAACCGCTTGAGCTAAAAAATGTACAAGACATAGTGGACCCCTGAAACACTAACTTAACCGCTACAGCTGGTCAAGGCAAAGTGGGTGTGAGCTTTGGGAACATAGCTCAGTTTGGGTGTGTGTTAAAGTATTTGTTGAGCTGTAGGTGTTTAAGGTCCCGTTTGAAACAGGAAAATGAGGGGTTGCAGCGCAGGTCACTAGGGAGTGAGTTCCATATCGTGGGAGCATTTCCAGAGAAAGAACATGTCTGGGAGGATTTCTTTTTCAGTTTGGGCGGTATGAGAAGAAGTGCGTTGGAGCTCCTTAGAGATCTGGCTCTACCAGCTTTCGAAAGTTTGTTCTCCAGATAGTTGGGGTTATGTGTGTGAAGGGCTTTGTGGGTGATGCAAGAGGTCTTGTAGAAACATCTTCCTTCGATTGGGAGCCAATTGAGGCTCTTGAGGGCCGTTGTGATGTGCTCAAACCGATTGCAACCTGTTATTAGCTGGGCTGCCATGTTGAGAACTGAACTTAAGGGGGCCAGGTGAGTTTTCGGAGTTCCTGTGAAGATGGCTTTACCATAATCCAGTTTTGAGAGGACAAGTGATTGCACTACCATCTTAAAATCTTCAGGGGGAATGAAAGGTTGGATTTTCTTGAGGTGTTTTAGTGTGAGGAGTGCTCCTTTGGCTGAGTTGTTGAAATGAATGTATGCAGAACGCACATAATTCGTGGAAATATATATTCTGCTTCAGACCATACCTTTAAATCGGTGCACTTTTTAAAACCTTTTTACCAAATGTTGAAATTGCCCTGAATGAGTGTGACTATTTTTCCCAACTGATTTCTATATCAGGAAATGTATGGCATTATTCACATGTGTCATGGGCACGGATGAGGGAAAGATGGTGGCAGCTCAGATGGTGGATCCTGTGTGCACCGGCTGGACTGGCTCTTCCAAAGTCTTCACAACATTAATGCAAAGAAAGAGAGAAAACTGGTCAAATAATGAAAGCGGACAGTTACAATTCAGATGAAGGTTCTCTTACCAACATAGGGCTTGATTATGATGCAGGTCGGACCGCATTACACGGTCCTGTCGGAGGCGGTCGTGCCGTCGAAGGTCTATTCGGAAGCGGTTGGTCTGACTGGCGGATTATGATGCATGCATCGTGTATTATGACAGACGGCTGAAAGAATGCTGACTCCGACAGCTTTTCTCCAACCGCCTACACCTCAGCAGCTTCACCCTGAAGTGGACGGTCCTGTGGGTGGCAGAATCCAGGTAAGTCCTCATGTGGCATGTTTCTCCATTGACTGGATTGTGCGCATATCGCCACACTCTAGCAATGGGATGCTTGGTGCACAAGGCATGTCCCCACATGTGTCATGCATGTACAACTGCATATGTTTCCTGTGCATTTTTACCTACTTGCAGCAACATATCTGGGGAGCGGGCAGCGCCGACGATTAGACCTCCGCGGTAGCAGCGGATGCATCATAATACGGCGGGTGGAACTTTCCCAGCCTCTGCGGTCGGAATCGGACCACGGCTGCGGTGGTCGGACGGGCGGTCCGACTGGCATTGTAATCAGGCCCATAGTTATTCTGGGGCTGGGTGGACGCCTCCCCCACTGCCACTGTGAGCCTTAAATTTCAAGCCTTGGTTCAATATGTGCTCGATTGGCTAGGTTGATCAGGAAATCGGTCTGATGGCAGAGTCAGTGGTCCGTCGTTGGCAAACTGGACTTCTGCTGGCAATAATGAAGGATTTTGTAACTGCATTAGGTGGAGGCTGAGGCACAGCACCTTCTTTCACCGAAAGACACCACAAATTGAGCTAAGGCGAGCCAATGGTGACCTGGGGACTGACCATTTTGTGGATCACTTTGAATCTTTTTCCTCTTCGACTGATGCTGATACTGACAGAGATATTGATGTAGTCTTGGATATTGGTACGGACTCCATGCCAAGTGATGGTTTCTCCAATGAAGATAGAGCTAGTCCAAATGTGGAAATGGCATTTATAACAGTGGGACGACCTAATGGAAAAAGTTGACTCAGAGCAAACTCGTTCTGGCGCGGACACACTGCAGTGGGTTAATTCTGTGAATAATCCACACTACCATTTTCTAAGCAAAGAATGACGGCTAATAATTCATCTGACTCATTATTGCTTGTAGAAATAACAACTCCACCAACCCCACTGAGCCGGCAGTGGGAGTAAAACTATAGAGAACTTCTTAGCCTACAAAGAGGCTAACCTAAAGATACGAATAGCAGCGTTCAAAGTAACTCAGCACACTGGTGCCCTGTCTAGCCTGATCACTGAGTTAGAACAAAGAACCTCAAACACTGAAGATAGCACTGAGAAAAAACCTGGTGAAATAGAAATCTAAGATCACAGTTCTTTAGTGGGGAAAATCGCTTCAGCTGCACCAACTTACTTATCTTGGGGGTTCAGAATGGGGCCAAAGGCAATGATACACATGCATTTATTGTTGGGCTTTTTCAAAAGACATGTTCTAGTCTACCAGATTTGGAGTTTGATAACAAGATTCAGATAGCCCAGTGGTACTCAAAGTACGGCCCGGGCTCTGCATGCGGCCCTCCTGACCTTCACATGTGGCCCCCTCCTGAATGACTGCACTGGGCTGCAGGATACTTTGGAAAGCACTAGCATTCAAAAATATGTTAAATAAACGGGAAAGCATTTATTTAGAGGCCAACTGAAGAAAAAGAAATGAAGCAAATATTTCAATTCAATAATCAAGTAGCTGCCTTTTTACACTTGGTCTTCTAAGATAGCGATAGCAAGCAGAAAGGCTTACCCCAAGATGTGGTAGAGGAATAGCAATTCAGATACAGAATAACACAGTATTGTCAAATCTATGACTCTTCTAGAGACTAGGGACTTAATTTTGAGGGCAGTATGGAAAGAAACCCTTTAAATAACTACATGATCACTGACCACACCATATCTGTGATTTGTTTCCCCTACACCCACCTTAACCTCCCACAAAGCCTCAGCCCCACCGTGCTGCCATTAATGCGGCCCTCTGGCATGCCACACACCATAGTTTGTGGCCCCTGTGGAAATATTTGCAAGTATCCAAGAGATAGCCCATGGATTTGCCTTTCATAAATTAAAAGGACCCCAGGCAGAAAGTAAACATAGAGTCATAATGAGCCATGTTTTTTTTTTTACTCTGACAAGCAATGACTGATCTAGCTTGTCTCATAAATTTTAACTGTAGATGGGACCACGTTCTATCTCAGGGATGATTTCTGTCATTCTACTACGGATCATTGAAGGCAATTGCTTCGAATGATCCCATCGCTACAGGCCAGTGGTGTTATAGTGTATCTTTAGGAACTGACAAAGCTTTAAGCCATGTATAAAAATCATACTGATTATTGTACATCACAAACCAAAGTTAAAGAACTAATGAGTATCTGGCAAAATATTGAAACGTCAAATGTGTACTACAGATCAATGTTGAACTTTTTTGTAATGCACATTCTACACTCATAGGTTCCTTGCATAAGAAAGGTACAAGCCTAGTCACTTATCCTTCATTCTCACTTTCAAGGGGTGATATAATGATTTATGTGTGTTCGAGAGGTCCAACCTCGAGGCTGTTGGATAAAATCAAGGTTTGGGTGATTTCGACATCTGTGCTTAAACTTAGGCGTTAAGCACAGTGGGACAGATTTACAAGAAAGTGCCGCAGCGCGGCAACGCAAGCCCTTTGGCTGCGCCACTCTGTGGCACTTCCAAAGCACAGGAATGCGACATATTTACAATAATATGTCTCATTCCTCTGCTCTCCCCTGCGCTGGTGCACAAACAGCTGCCATGCGCCGGCGCAGGCACCCTTGCACCTTGGTGCAAGGATGCCTGCGTCATGGGGAGATTGTTTTTGTGCAGGAAGGGGCACCTTCCTGCACAAAAACAATCGCTACAGGCATTTTCCTCTTTTAATGCATGCTGTAGAATGCAGCACACATTGAAAGAGGAAAAACGAGGAGAAATGAAAACATTTCTCCTCGTTGCGCCTCGCTACGCCTACCCTGGGGAGGCGTAGCATTCTAACGCATTTCCAGATTTACGATTCCTTGTAAATCTGGAAATGTGTCTTGTTCCATGGGTGCTGCGTGGGAACACCCACAGCAACACCCATGGAACGCCCCTTTCACACAAAGTGCTGCGTGTAAAGGGGCCATATTTACAAGGACAGGAAAAGTCACGCAGGGTGGCTTTTCCTGTCCTTGTAAATATGGGGCAGAGAAATAAGCCACCAGTTCGTCACAAAAAAGTGACGTACTGGTGGCGCAGGGGGCTTGTAAATCTTCCCCTATATCTCTCAAGGGTCAAGAATGGTAGGGATGGAAAGGGAGGTACGGGGGTAGAAGAAGTGGTGAAATGCGTGAGGGACATTGGTTGGGCACTAAAGAAATGTAAAAAGGGGAAAAGGCTTGACAGGCTTGGTCTAGCAGACAAAGAAATGATTTTAGAAGAAGCTGCTGGACAAGAACTAAAAGGAGGAGGTCCATTTACAAAACTGTTGACTGAGAATGTCAGTGGGTTAAATTCTATACAAAACACAGGGAAGTACGGGAGGAGCTTAGGTAGCTCCAAGCAAATTTTGTGTGTCACGAGACTCATATCTCTCACAAAGATAAACGAATATTAAGCCAACTTGGGGATCGGGTGATTGCTGCCGTATCACAAAATAATTCCATTAGAGATGTTGCAATACTTTGTAAACATAATATAGCCAAAGGTGATGTTCATGGCTGATTGGTCATTGTGTGGGTGAGCCAAGCTAATTAACAACCAATTATCGCTTCAGTATGTGGACCAAGCTCTTCCCAGCTAGTGTTCTCTCAAATGATGTTGGAAATTCCTGTCAAGGGAGACCTAGTAATATTTTATGTGGGTAATAATATTCCACTCAATCCAACAAGGGGCATTTCTAGTAAGTTGAGCAAAAAATAAATGGGGAAGGTTTAGGTTGCTATATTACAAATATTGAATTCCTTTGACCTCAAGGATAGTTGGCCTGCGAGCAAGGGAGATACTTTTGTTAATACCATTTAGGGCCCAATTATGACTTTTAACAGTGCGGCAGCACGCCACTGCTATGTCCCCGCACTGCCAAAAGTCACCGCTGCCTGCCTGCCCGCCCACCAGATTACAATTAAAAGGTGATCTGGCGGTGTGGCGGTTCCCACTGCGGTGCCTATTTCAAAGGCAGCAGTGCCTTTGAAAAAGGACCTGCAATGGGAACGCCACACATGGTTCCTGCATGGTATGGACTGTAACGTCCATGTCATGCAGGAACTGGTGTGCATGCACCCAGGGGGGCACATGTTGTTCCCCCCTGTGCGCATACACATTGTTCGAGGCACCAGGGTTCTCTTGGCGATGGGACCGCCATGAAAACCGTGGCAGAGAGGAAACTCATAATATGTTTGGCGGGACAAAGAGGTCCCGCCAAGCATATTGCAGCCTCAGGACCGCCACGCCACCTCCAGGGAACGGCGGTTCCGTGGTGGCGGTCGCATGGTGGTCGGACCGCCCAAGTCCTAATTGGGCAGTCAGATCGCTGGTGCGGCAGTGGCTTGACAGCCACCTCTGCGCATAAATGAGTCTAACAGTCCCCGGACCGCCAAACTAGTAATTGGATCCTCAGTCAGCTCTACAAGTCAGTCCATTGACGTATTTTATTCTTGATAGTCAATTTTATTGGTTTTGAAAATGGACATACGACCAGCAGTAAACAGAGACATTAATACACAGAAAATGTATGGCATCATCATAAGATCATATGGCAATTCACCAGAAAGGCATGAAGCGAGCAGGAGGACAGAGTAAATTCTTATACCGAGTCTACAGATACATAAGTGTAATGTTAGTCATCTATTACCCCAGACCATTTGCCCCAGACTTTACGATATTTCGCTGGGCATCCCCTGGCTTTGTACATGGGTTTCGCTTGTGCTGCGCACCAGTCGACTCCTCTGCGCCACCTTGCCATGGTAGGCGCAGCAGGGTTCAACCAGTTAACCGCAATGTCTCTCTTGGCCACCATCATGGGAGTGTTCAGGAAGAGTTTGTCGACTCTAGACCAGTCCAATCCCTCGGCAACCCCCAGGAGCACGTTCAATGGCCTATGTGGGACCTCCCAGCCAAGGACCTCGATGAGTTCCCTTTCTATGGAGTCCCAAAAGCGTGTAATGAATGACGGGGCAGAGCCATACCATGTGGAAGAAGTAAGATTGTTGCTGGTTGCAACGGGGCACGATGCGTCTGGTCTTAGCCCTGCGCTGTGAAGGCGCTGCGGTGTGAGGTATGCGGCATGGAGATAATATATTTGAACTAGACGGAGCCTCACGGAAATGTGGTGATTGTTTTGGGTGTCATCAGTGCGTCCCTCCAGTCCTCTTCTTCCAGAGGTCTGATCCATCCCTCCCACTGGTCCCTGAGTCGGTGTAGTGCAGTGGGAGTGTTGTTTGTTAAGGAGCAGTAAATTCTGGAAACCCCTCCCCTTCCCAGGTCAACTGTCATGATTTGGGCTTCGGGTGGACTGTATTCGGGCAATGAGGTACCATCTGATATGTGGTTGCGGAGGGCATGGCACAATTGCAAATACCTGAAAAACTGGGAGGGGTGTAAAGAATACCTGGTTTGTAGGTCTTAAAAGGTGCGTATGTGATCACCCCCCATATGTCCCCAAGTTGCGAGATGCCAATAATATCCCAAGCCCTGAATCCTTCCAGGTTGCTTACCTCTTGGAGCCAGGTGCCCTGCCAGAGCGGTGTGTATTGAGTCAGTGTGTTTGACCAGTGGGTAAGACGTAAAGAAGCGCGCCAGGCCAGGAGAACCCCTTGTGTCACTGTGGGTAGGGATCTGGGGATAGCTTCCCCGTACATCATCCCTTGGATCTTAGATAGTGCCAGGGCATTCAGTTCCACTCTATATGCTGGGTCCGACCAGCCGCCGTTGAACCAGTCATGTATAGTGAGCAGTCGGGTTGCTAAGTAGTATAGGCACAGGTTAGTCATGCCCATTCCTCCGTCGAAGGGCAGGATCTGGCATTGGGCCAGACCCAGGCGAAGTCTCCGACCCCCCCAAAGGAATTTGGTGGCCAGGCTGTCCATTTCTTTGAACCAGGTTCGTGAAAAAAGGAAGGGCGTGTTCTGAAGTATGTATAAAAACCTGGGTAATATCATCATTTTGAACAGGGCTACTCTGCCCAGGGGGTTCAGCGTTAGCGTCTGCCATCTGTGGAGGTCAGCACCGGCTCTCTTCACTAGCGGGGTCAAGTTAAGCGACCATGCGAGGTCAGGAAGTAGGGCGACCCAAATCCCGAGGTATTTAAAAGACTGTCTCCTGATTGGAATTGTAGATTGCCAGTCAAAGCAGTCTCTCGAAATGTTGAGGGGAACTAGGACGGACTTGGCGGAGTTTAAGCACAGGCCGGAGGCCTGCCCAAAGAGATGTAGTGCTCGGAGGCAACAGGGTCCGGATTGGGCTGGTTCGGCCAGAAAAAGCAGAACGTCGTCTGCATAGAGAGCGATCTTATCCGAGTCTGAGCCGGGCCATTTCCATTCCATGATCCGCTCGTCAGACCGTATGAGGCAAGCCAGGGGCTCCATCGCTAAGGCGAATAGGAGCGGTGAGAGGGGGCATCCCTGCCTCGTGGCTCTCCTAATAGGGAAGGGCCCTGACAATGCCCTGTTGACAAGCACACGTGCCTGCGGCCTGTTGTATAGTATCTTAACTAGCTTGCGGAAGTGTTGCCCCAATCTCAACTCCGACAGCACCTCCTCCAGGTACCGCCAGTCTACTGAGTCAAAGGCTTTCTCAAAATCGATGAGAAGAAGTGCTAAGTAAGGGGTCAGTGACTGGCGGTTAGCAAGGGCCAGATGGAGGCGTCTGAGGCAGTGCCTAGTGCCCCTGGAAGGCATGAAGCCGCATTGGTCGGGGTGGACCAATTTGGCTAGATATGGTCTTAAGCAGTTGGCTAGGACCGGTGGGAATACTTTGACCTCCGAGTTAATGAGAGAGATGGGGCGGTATTCGGAGCAGTGCGCAGAGGGAGGTTGGGACTTAGGGATCACCACGATGGCGGCGGCATCTGTTTCTGGTCGAAACGAGCCACTATCAACTACTTCAGCCTATACCTCTAGGAGGTAGGGAACTAGTGTATCCCGGTAGGCAGCATAATACTCCTGCGGGAGCCCATCCGAGCCCGGGGTCTTGCCAGATGCAGGCGGGATATGGCATCATTAATCTCCTCCTGAGCAATGGGAAGGTCCAGGTCCGCCGTTTCGGCCACGCTGAGGCATGGGAGAGAGATATGTTCTTGGTGAAAGAGCACCGGAAGTGAGAGGCTGAGGAGCTGCGCGGTGTAGAGCGCAGAGTAGTAGGCGGCAAAACATTGGGCAATCGCCACTGGCGAGCGCTGAGTAGCGCTGTCTAGGGCTAAAATCTCTGGAATTATGCGGTTGGCCAAGGGGTACGTGGCCAGCCGATGAAGGATCTTCCCATTTTTTGTCCACCCACCCATACACTCTAGCTGCAGAGGACCTCCACAGTAGCCTGGCGGCCTCCAGGGAAGTCTGTCTGATCTCGTACCTCAAAAGTGTAAGACGCCTGTCTTGTGAGTCGGTTCTTTGCTCTGGTGTCTGGTACTCAAGGAGGGCTGCCTGGAGCTCCAAGAGGGTTATCTGGGAGTCCTGCGCGAGCCGTTTGAGTTTAAGCTGGCCTTTGACAAAGCCGCAAATGGTGGCCTTGCTAGCTTCCCACAGGGTGCCTGGGGAGGAGACGGAGTCCCGATTAGTGACAAAATACTGTTTGAGTTCTTTTCTCACCGATTTCTTAAAGTCATTATCTTGGAGGAACCACGCGTTCAGTCTCCAGATTGGACGCACCATTGACTTATTTTAATGTGAATATAAGCTGTTATATCATGCAGATTCACCCCAAACTACTATTTTACCATAATCCTGTTGCTATAGATATATTTGCTACTAGTAATGTAACTCCAGATAGTCCTCGAAAATGGGCATTTGATCAATCACTTTTAGAGAGTCCAGATAGTAAAATTAAAATGGAGGATTGTTTACAATGTTTTATGACTGTTAATAGAGGGCCTTGTCCGACCTGTTGTTTGGATACACCTATGGTCGTAATTCGAGGTGCAACATTAACCTACATAACAAACAGATACCTAGCAGCTCTAAGGCAAAAAGACAAACGGCATGAGTAACTAGTAAGATTTGAATTTGAACATGCAGCTATATGTCATCAGGCACCAGCTGATAGGAAAATATATGCCTATAATAAAATAGTAATCCCTCAGTAGCTATTCATAAATCAAACAAGAGAAAAGATAGTAAAAGTGGCAAAAAGAAATCGCAAATTGTCTTTGAATACAGCATATCAACAGGAAAGATATAAGCACTCAAGATGAAAGAGGAGACTTCTGAAAATTCAACAGAAGCATTCCTAAATAAAAATTGATAGACACAAAGTCACCTTATGAATTCTTGGATTATATTCCAGGAATATTATGCATCACTTGTTATGATCTAATGGGCCCATTTTGACAGGTGTCCTTGTTCATTGCATGAGATTAATATGGTACTTTTCCCTAAAGATAACAAAGATCCTCTGAATTGCGGCGCTTGCCACATAATGGGGCCTATTACGATGTCAGGCAGAAGCCGTCTTGGAACTGGGACAACCACCCTCCGGTCGGCGGTCCCGTCCTCCTGATTAGGATGCGACCGAAAACTGTTCGGTTGCATTCTGACATTTCCCTATGGGAGCATGTATTACGGCCGTAAACCGGCTGTAGTACATACTCCCATAGGGAAATGGAAGATGATGTTAATCCCTGCACCCCGTGGCAGGCACCTCAAGGTGCCTGCCACGGGGTGCAGGGATTAACAGGGGGGCACCATAGTTGCCCCCTCAGCCCCCAACCGAAGGCCGCTCACTCAAGGGGGCCCTGCTAGGGGCCCCCAAGCACACTTTCTGACAGGGTTTCCATGTCGGAAAGGCCAGCATTGAAACCTTGTCGGAAACCGTGCATCATAATCCCAAGGGTGGAAAGACTGCCCTTTGGGATTACAGGCCAGCCTCTGACTTGAGCCCGTCGGAAGCCAGCCGGAATGACTGGCCGGTTTAGATTCCGGCCACCAGCATTGTAATGCAGCGGTCGTAAAGTAAACCAAGATGCGGCCTGGAAAGGCTCCGACTGTCGGTTGGAGCCTTTCCGAGCTGCATCCTAATCAGACCCTATATTTTTAGTCAAATTTCAGTGCTAAGAAGAAATTTAAACCATTTGTTCCAGAAAGTCAATTAAGAACTGCTGTTAAAGCCTTTGTACTCACGCATCTGGATGGTGGTAATGCTCAGTTCCATGGTCCACCATGTTCCACAATGGCACCCCCTAAGGTTTTCTACATGCTGTAGCATATCTCGTCCAAGTCCTGATGAAGTATGATCATGTCACCCTTATCCTGATGGAACTCCAAAAGCTCCCCTTTCTGGCCCGCAAAATATTCAAAACCAGCTGCATTATTTACAAAGCCATCAAGACCTGAACCCTGTTTATCTTGCAGATGAGCTCATCAGACACCATCAGACTGCAGCTTAAGAACTGAAAAAAAGACAAAACAAGGTAGCAGTCCATTTCCATCTATGCACCCAGGATGTGGAACAGCATCACTGTATCCATCAGGACCACCACAACGTTGTTCCAATTTGGGAAAGTGTTGAATACGCACCTCTTTAAAAATGTTACATCACACTTTCCTGCACAAAAACAATCTTCTGAGGCTTTTTACCCTTGCTATGTGTGCTGCACAATGCAGCACATGTAGAAATAGGAAAAAAACGAGGAGAAATAAACATATTTCTCCTTGTTACGCCTCCCCCGAGATGACTACAATTTTGACACATTTCCAGGTATACTAGTGTTAGTAAATCTGGGAATGTTCCCAAAACCATTGGTGGATGCTTAGGAACACCCATTCTCTACCAATATAATGCCTTCCCAGGGCAGAGTAACACAGGGCAGCGACTTATGCTGCCTTGAGTTACTGCATATTCACTATACCACACTCATGCAAGGTGGCTCAGCTTGGCATAGTAGATTTCACATAAAGGATTGCGCTGCCCTTGTGTCACAGAGGTGCAATTCCAGGGGGCACAACATGTTCCCCCACACATGCACCACCAGGCCCAGAAGCAGCAGGGGGCCCTGTTAGGTCCCCCTTAGTTGCATCTCCGCCACCCTTTTCATGGCATGCCCACCGCCATGAAATGTGCGGTGGAAATGCAACTCAGAATATGCTTGGTGGTACAACAGCAGCAGCACCTGCTTCATCCTGCCCCTTTCCGCTGTGCCACCGCCGCGGGATCCTGGATCCCAGTGGAGGCAGAGGTCCTGTGGCGGTCCAACCGCCACACTCGAAATACGGCAGGCGACCGCGAGTAGGAATTATTAAAGTATTCATTCAAGGAATATTGTATTTTTACAAGTTTTATAATGTTATAGGAGGGGTTTATAGGGGAAAAGGATGGGGAGATTTTTAAAATATGTTGGTAATCATTTTTATGTAAAGTTTGATATATGAGTTATAATATGATATTATTTAAATGTTAATTTAGAATTTTTTTAACTAATGATTTTTTTCTGTTATATTGCTTTTTTCTCTTTTTAATTTTTTTATACATTTGTAATATAATAAAACTTATCACAAAGAATTTCTTAAAATGCATTTTGACAAAATTAAAAAATGTTGATTTTAATTACAAATTTTTTTTAGTCAGAAATGTTTAATATATATTGGTAAAAATTTTATATTTACAGTGTAATGTTGCATTTTATTTTTTATGTAGCAATTTATATTATTTTCTTTTTATATTTATTTTAAATTTGTAAAAAAAAATAATTAGTAGAAAAATATTATTTAGAAATATATATTAGGTGTAGATGAATTACACATTTAAATATTATATTAATTAACCGTCTATAGATTTTTAATTATTTATTAAGTTTTAAATATAATTTTATATATTTCCTTAGAAAAGATAAATCATATGTTTATTTGATTAGTATGGTTCTAAGTATGTTGTAGAAAAAGTAAATGTATTATACCTTTTTGTGTCAGTATAGGTTTACTGTTATGTTATGTTGTATATGAAAATTTCATTTTTAATATTCCTAGTTTTGTATAAGTTTCATTTTTCTTTGAACTGGTTGTATTTTGTTTATTTGTTTTATTATTTTTTTAATGTATTATCCTTCATTTAAATATGTGTGATGTAAAATAGTTATAAATTAATTGCCATTATTAAATAATATTTTATTTCTTGTTATTAAATAATTTAATATTATTGAATTTTTTAGATTTCAAAAATTATTTTCTTATAAAATATTTATGACTTTTGAAATATATTTTTAAATAATATTATTTATTTCATTATATATATAGTTTGGAGTGTTAAATATTTAAAATGTTATGTTTAGGGATAAACACCTTCAATATATAATTTAGGGGCTCATTTTAATGTCGGTGGGAACGCCACTGACAGGCTGTCGGTGGCGGTCCCACTGACAGTCAGCTTCTCGGTCCAACCGCTGCATTATGATGCAAGCTGTCGGGCTGAAATCATCGGGGGAAGACCATCGCCTCTGACAGAATCTACTATCCCGTCAGGGTGGCGGTCAGAATTGTATCCCTTGAATGAATGCGGTGCCGAGGCAGGCACGGCTGTCAGGATTACAATGTCCCTTTCTGACAGCCTTTTCATGGGGTTCCGACCGCCATGATAAGGCTGTCAGAAAGGAACTTTGGGGGCCCCAAACAGGGCCCCCATCCCTCATGGGCCATTGCAAAGTGGTCCTGGGGGCACATGTAGTGCCCCCGCACATTCTTGCACTGTGTGCCATGCACCACATGGTGCATGCCACACGTTCATGGATATACACAAAGTGCTCTTTTACACTGTGGCTTGTGCTGTGGCCCGTTTCCTGGGCTGCAGCACAAGCCGCCATGTTAAAAAGCACTTTCTGACTGCCAGCACGGTGATTGTATCCTAATTTGGCGGTCGGACTGCCGACTGGACTCCAAATAGGTATTGTGACCACTTTAGTGTCCAAAACCTTCCCCTAAATGGTTTGAATTGGAGTGGGAATAGTAAATGTCACCCTTTTGGCGTTTAAACCTTCCACTAAATGGTTTAGATTGGATTGAGAATAGTAAATGTAACCCCCTTAGTTTTCCACACCTTCCCTTAAATAGTTTTGATTGGAGTGGGACTAGTCAATGTGACCACTTAGGGCCCGATTACGATGCGGGCTGTAACGGCTCCAACCGTCGGTCGGAGCCCTTCAGACCGCATCGTAATCGGCTGGTCGAATTCCTTTCCGACCGACCCATTTTGATGGGGTCGGTCGGAAGGGAATCTGAATCGGATTTCTGAATGGCCTTCGACGGGCATGGAGAGCCCGTCAGCCATTCGGAAAGCCTTCAGTAATCCCTTGGCCGGCTCTTTCCGCCCGAGGAATTACAATGCCGGATTCCGACAGCCTTTCTGTGCCGGCCTTTCCAACACAGAAAGGCTTTGGGAATCTGTCTTTGGGGGCCCCCAGGAGGGCCCCCATGGATGCAAGACCACTGAATGGCGGACTAGGGGGCACCTATGGTGCCCCCCTGTTGATCCCTGCACCCGGTGGCAGGCACCTTGAGGTGCCTGCCACCGGGTGCAGGGATGAACTGCACCTTTGCTCTTACAATGAGACCATGCATTCCTTTCTGAATGCATGCTCCCATTGCAAAGTATGGGATTGCGACCGAACAGGGTTCAGTCACATCCTACTTGCTGGGCTGGAACCAATGACTGGCGATCCTTCGGTGCCAGTTCCCAAACAATGTTGGACGGACTTCGGTCCATCCGACATCGTAATCTGGCCCTTAGTGTCCAACACCTTCCCCTAAATGGCTTACATTGACGTAGGAATAGTAAATGGCATCCCTTTAGTGTCCAAAAGCGTCCCCTATATGGCTTATTTTGGATTGGGAATACCAAATGTAACCACTGTAGTGTCTAACACATTCTCTTATATGGCTTATATTGGAGTGGGAATAGTACATATCACCCCTTTAATGTCAGCACATTTCACCATATGGCTTAGATTGGAGTTAGAGTAGTAAATGTGACCACTTTAGTGTCCAACACCTTCTCCTAAATTGTTTATATTGGAGTGGGATTAGTAAATGTGACCACTTTAGTGTCCAACACCTTCCTGTAAATGGCTAAGATTGGAGTGGGAATAGTAAATGTAACCCCTTTAGTGTCTATCCAGAATCTTGCCCTAAATGGCGTAGTTTGGAGTGGGGATAGTAAATGTGACCTCTTTAGTGTCCAACACCTTCTTCTAAATGGCTTGGATTGGAGTGGGCATAGTAAATGTGATCGCATTAGTGTCCAACACCTTCTCTTAAATGAATTATATTGGCGTGGGAATAGTAAATGTCACCCCTTCAGTGTCCAACATCTTCCCCTGAATTGCTAAGATTGGAGTGGGAACACCGAGGGCCTAATTACGAATTTGGGGGTACGGGAGAGGGACCACCATGCCTGCAGCCCGCTCCCACATCGCCAAACCCGTGTGCGTAACGCCCGCCAGATTACGACTTTTTGTCACCAACAGGGAGTTCTTTGGTGGTCCCATGGTGGTGCCTATGAAACAGGCACTGCAATAGGAACTTCAAAGACAGTACCTACATGGCATGGACTGGTGCAGTCCATGCCATGCAGGTACTGGGGGGCACAACATATGCCCCCCTGCATGCACCTCAGGGGGCACAACATGTGTCCCCCAGCATGCACCGCATGGCTCTGAGGCATTTCCTCTCTGCCAAGGTTTTCATGGAGTAGGAACCACCATGAAAACCGTGGTGGAGAGAAAACTCATAATATGCTTGGCGGGACTGCGGCGGTCCCATCAAGCATATTGCGGCCTCGAGACAACAGCGCAGTGCAATGGCGGGTTCGACTTCCCTAGTTGTAATAGGGCAGTCGGACCGCCGGTGCGGCGGTGGCTCGACTGCCGCTGCGCCCCCTCGAGTCTTGCGGTTCTCAGACCTCCAGACTCATAAACAGGCCCTAAATGTGCCCACTTTAGTGTCCAACACTGCAGCAAATGGCTTATATTGGGGTGGGATTAGTAATTGTGATCCGTTTAGGGCCTGGTTATAAGTTTTGGTGGTGCGGTGGAGGGCAGTATGCCACCACCGCACCCCCGCACTGCCGAGAATTGCCGCCACCCACCCGATTGCGACTTTAAAGTGGTCTGGTGAGAATGCAGCGTGGCAGTCCCAGGGCAGTGCCTGGAAAAAGCCACCTCAATGGGAAAGCCTCACAAGGTTTCTGCACCGCATGGACTCGAACTTCCATGCCATGCAGGAACTGTTATGCCCCCCTGTGTGCAACCACAAGTGTAGGAGGCACAGGGGAACCTTGTTTCCTCTCGGCCATGGTGTACATGGAGGAGGAACCTCTATGACACTGCCCGTGGAGAGGAAACTCGTAATATGGTTAGCGGGACCACGGCAGTCCCACCAAGCATATTGCAGCCTCCTGACCAGCGGCAGCGTTCCAAGGGCTGGTGCACTGGAAACTGGACTGCCACCACCGACCCCCGTGAGTCTGGGGGTCCTCGGACTGCCAGACTCGTAATCAGCCCTTTAGTGTACAATATAACACCTAAAATGGTTTTAATAGTAGTGGGAGCAGTAAATGTAACTAATCAATATGATATTTTTCTTTATTTCATTTTTTATATTTTATTTAAAGTATATGTCTACATTTTGTAAACACATATGTATATTTTTTTAAACATAAAATAAAAATATGGTATTATTAGTTTTTAAACAATATTATATTTTGACCTCTTGGTCGGAGTCACTTCTCTCCCCCTGCGCAGCTCCACCGTTAAGGCTCTGCCCTTAGCACCAGCTTGAGCTTCAGCGTGACCAGCGTCAGCGACCCTGGTCCTCCGACCCCCCGCTGCTATGACCCCAGCACTCTCCACGCACTCAACCCTGGACACAACAACTGCCAGCTCTCGACTCCGAGCAACTCCCAGGGCCCGATCTCCTGCCAACACTGCTGCCGCACCTTCACCTACCTCCGGACCCAGGTAGCCACCCCCAACTCACCGGATGCCACAGCACACGAACCACTGAACTGCATCCTCCTCAATGTACGCTCCCTGCACAGACACACCATAGAAATCTGGGACCTCCTCAACACTCACTCGCCCCATGTCGCCTTCCTCACAGAGACCTGGACCAATGCCAACCCTGCACCCGACATTGCAACAGCCATCCCATATGGATACAAGATCCTGAGGAAAGACCGGCCCAACCATCCAGGAGGCCTCGCCATCGTCCACAAAAGCTCCCTCCGACTAACAACCACCAACTCGGACAATGCCTCGCCCATCATGGAACACATCCACTTCCAGATCCAGCCCAACCCCAGAATGACACTGCGCGGAGCACTCGCCTACAGACCTCCCGGACCCCGCACCCCCTTCACCATCGTCATCGCAGACCATATCACACCCACGCCCTCGCTTGTACGGACTACATGCTACTCGGAGACCTGAACTTCCACCTAGACAACCACAGCGATCCCAACACCACTGCCCTCCTGGTGAACCTCACCAACATAGGACTGAAGCAACTTGTCTCCACCCCCACTCACACAGCAGGACACACACTCGATCCCATCTTGGCCGGAGTAAACAACATTCGCTTCAGCCACACCACGGAACTGCTCTGGACAGTCCACCTCTGCATCCATTTCTCCTTCTCGTAACCCACCGCACACAAGCGCACGCTCGGCCCCCCCATGCAGAAGCTGGAACAAAGTCTCCGAAGAACACGTCACCTCTGCCCTCACCTGTATCCCTCCCCCAACTATGACAGACACCAACATAGCGGCAAGCAACCTCCACCAATGGATTGCCAACTGCGCCAAAACGCTTGTCCCCCTCCAGAACACCACGAGACAACACAACAAGAAAGCCAACTGGTTCACCATGGACCTCAGAGAATCCAAGCGCTCCTGCTGACGACTAGAGAAGACGTGGAGAAACAGCAAAACCCCAGAAGCACACTTTGCCTACAAAGCAGCCACCATGGCACACCACCAACTCATCAAATCAACAAAGAGAAACTTCATCCAAGACAGAATCCTCTCCAATGCCCACAACTCCAAGGAGCTCTTCACCATCATACAAGAATTCGCCAGACCCAACAGCAAACAAATGATGTCTCTCCCTCCCAAGACCGCTGCAACAAATTCAGCTCCTTCTTTCACCTCAAGGTCAAGACGCTCTACGTCAACTTCGACCACCAAGACCACGGCACCGCCTCAACTCCCACCCCCAGTGATGCCATCCAACAGACCCTCCTCACCTGGACCCCTCTCACTACAGAAGACAATGAAGAGCATCCACTCCGGAGCACCTACTGACCCCTGCCCGCCGCACATCTTCCACAGGGCAGCCATTGCAATCACACCCAAACTACGCTTAACTATCAACTGCTCCTTCGGGACTGCCACATTCCCGGATGACTGGAAACGTGCCGAAGTCAACCCCCTCCTAAAGAAGCCCTCCGCAGACCCGACAGATCTCCAGAACTTCAGGCCAATCTCACTGCTCCCATTTGCCGCCAAAGTCATTGAAAAGGCCATCAACACCCAGCTCTCACACTTCATAGAAACCAACAGCATCCTAGACACCTATCAATCCAGATTCCGCAGCAACCACAGCACTGAGACCGCCCTCATAGATGCCACTTACGAAATCTGCGCCCTCCTCGACCAAAGCCACACAGCAGCCCTCATCCTGCTGGACCTTTCAGCAGCCTTCGACACCCTCTCTCACCACACACTAGCCACCAGGCTCCACGACACCGGCATCCAAGGAACAGCCTTAGACTGGATACGATCTTTCCTCTCAGGCAGAACACAGAGAATAAGACTTCCACCCTTCTTCTCAGAACAGACAGAGATCAGATGCGGAGTACCCCAAGGATCCTCCCTCAGCCCCACACTCTTCAACGTCTACATGGCCCCCCTCGCAACCATCATCAGAAATCACAGAATCATCATTCTCTCCTACTCCGATGACACCCAGCTTATCCTCTCCCTCACCAAGGAACCCAACATCACCAGGTGCAATTTCCAAGAAGGGATAAAAGACATTGCATCCTGGATGAGCACCAGCTGCCTGAAGCTCAATTTGGTGAAAACAGAAGTCCTCATCCTTGGCTCCACCCCTCCGCATGAAATAACACCTGGTGGCCCCCCACCCTCAGAGACCCACCCACCCCAATGGACCATGCATGCAACCTCGGCATCATTCTCGACTCTTCACTCACCATGAAACTCCATATCAACGCTGTGTCCTCCACATGCTTTAACACCCTCTGCATACTTTGCAAGACTTTCAAATGGATCCCCCGACTCCAGGAAGACCATCACCCACGCACTCATCACCAGCAGACTGGACTACGGAAACGCTCTCTATGCCGGAATCAACAAAAAACTCCTCTGCAAACTCCAGACCGTCCAGAACGCCGCAGCCAGACTTATCCTCGACATCCCACGACATGACCACATCACTCAACACCTCCATGACCTCCACTGGCTCCCCGTCGAAAGAAGAATAACCTTCAAACTGCTCACACACGCCTACAAAGCCCTCCACAACACCGGACCCCAATACCTCAACAAACGAATCTCCTTCCAGGCCCCCAAGAGAAACGTCCACTCAGCTGACCTCACCCTAGCCACCATCCCTCGTGTCCAAAGGGCCAGAGCAGGTAGAAGATCACTCTCTTACCTCGCAGCGAAGACCTGGAACCAACTCCCCTTCACATCCGACGAAGCCCTACACTGCACCAGTTCAGAAATGACCTCAAGACCTAGTTCTTCGAATGACCAACGGAGCTGCTCAAACCCCCTTCCCTTGTGTTATGAGTTAGGCCTACATAGAGTTTGGTAGTAGGCTTGTGTTATTTTATATATTGTCACATTACATTTTGTGTTTATTACAGTTGAAATGTAATGTTTATGTTGTATTTGAAAATAGTATTTTGTGTGAGTGGGTATTGTAAGTTTTTTTACAGGTTTGCGGATCAGAAGTCATACCATGGACCTGTAGTTATTTGTGTTTTTTCTAAAAGGAAATTAATTTGGTTTCTAGTAAATAAGGGGTGGGCGGTAAACTCCGCTCCGCTGGCGGAGCTTACAAAGTTTTTTTCACTTTGCGCTCTGCTTGGAGCGCGGATTTCAGCAAAAAACTCCGCCTTTCACGAAGCGTATTGGAGTTTACCTGCGCCAGCCACCAGCCCATGGGAAGATGACTTAAGAACTACGATTCCCATCATCGCTGTAGTTATTTTCACAATAAACCTTGTTATCGGCCCAGTAGATTTAGGTAGATGACTTAAGAACTACAATTCCCATCAATTTTGCAGTTCTTTTAAGATGAGACATTTGATGATTTCGTTGATGCGACTGAAGAAGCAGATAGCAAGAAGATTATCAAATACCTGAAGAATCTTGCTGGTAAAGGTGTAAATGAAGGCATATAGAAAATGCCTTGAGCTGACAAAATTACATACAGTCAAATCAAAGTAGCCTTGTATCTCAAGTTCAATCCAATGCCAAATGTAGATTACGAAAGGTCCATCTTCAGCCAAGAATGTCGGAATGCTGGTGAGACCATAAACAAGTTTGTTGAGAGACTGGAGACACTCATCAAACACTGTAAGTTCAATGAATTTAATGATGAGGAAGCTATATGCCTAAGAGTGATTGGCAAATGCTTGTCAAATTAGTTCAGATGACAAATGCAGAGAGAAAATTGTAGTCTGGAGCGAGTTCTGATGGCTGCCAGAGCTGAAGAGCATGCTAATCAACAAGCTGCTGACATGGATGCCGGAGGTGCCCAGAGTGAGTCAGTCATGAATGTGTGAAATAAGCCAAAGAACAAGGCCGAGCGACACAGAGTGAATTCTCCACAGATAAATAAGTTGTGCTTCAGGTATGGATTTTCATTTCCACACAAAGGTAAATGTCCCGCAATTGGGTAGATCTGTGTAGGAAGGTGGAATCTGACTATATGGTTGCCCCCACTTTTTTTATGGTGTTTTGCTGGTTTATGAATTAGTTGGACTGGGACCCTGCTATTCAGGGCCCCAGTCTATCTGCTCTCTCTAAACGACATGGAGTGCACTCTAGGTGCACTAGTGATTGGATACTGTGGTGCCTTATGAGTCCCTAGTATATGGTACCTTAGGTGCCAAGGGCATAGGTACTTCACAGGCCTACCAGGGGCTGCAGCATGTGTTATGCCACCCCTGGGAAGCAGTCTAAATCTGACACCACAGGCCTGCTGCTGCAGCCTGGGTGAGGTGGTGCTAGCACCCCTCACTGAGATATAGGTTTCCTATATCTCTCCTGCACACACATATAAACCTATCAGTCACCCCTAAGGCAGGCCCTATCAATCCTGAGGGCAGGGTGCTTGGCTTCTATGTGAGGGGGTGCCTCTGCCTGAGCAGGGCCCCTCTGCAGCTCTCAGAGTCTATTCTCTGGTGCTGTTTGTGGATGCGGTTAAACCATATACTATTTAAGTGCATTATATCCTCGCAGTAAATGCTAACTTTGGAATGGCTGCATCAAAACATGTCGTGTTTGGTGTCAAACATCTTGGAATACTACCCCCCGCCAATCTTGGCGGCGGGGGTAGCATTCCACCCTTCTAGAGGGATAAGACATGTACCTGCTGTGGAAACGCGGTAGAATCCTAAAGAGCCCTGGCATCACAAAATGGATGCCACCAGTCACAGACACTGGGCTGCCCTCCTGCTGATGACCGAAACTCGCAGTGGAGGAAGCCCAACAATAGGCATCCTTTCACAGGGAGGTGTAACCACCTTCCAGACAGGGTTTAGTGTATTGGGGCTGGGTGGTTGCACTCTTAGAGTGCTTTGAAGTCCTGCACTGGGGGAGCAGAAGGCTCCTCTGTGCATATGCCAGTTCAAACCAGCTCAGGGGCTACCTGCCCCTGCTCTGGCGCGAAACTGGACAAAGGGAAGTGGGTGTAGCCACCCCTCCCTTGACCCTCCCATAGGTGGGGTCATAGAGCTAGTCCATCCCCTCTTTTCAGTATAAGAGGGGGAACCTTGCCATTGCAAAGCAGATAACCCCTGGACGACGCTCTACAGAAGAATCCTGGCCCTTCGACGTTCCACTACCTTTGGAAGACAGAAGAATCTCACTTGGAGTCAAGGAGTGACTCCCTGCTTGGCAGGCACCAAAACGACAACGACGGTCGCAAACTACGCCGCTCCCGCCGGAGTCCGAAGTCCCTGCAGCCCAAGAAGTGGATTTCCTGACCTCTCCCAGGCCATCGTGAGTCCCCAGCGAAGCTGAGGCAAGTGGACCCCACGAGTAATGAGGAACCGCGACCCCTGGGTACCGTGCACTATTGTCGAGTGCAACCCCTTCACAACGTTCTACGAACTTGTGCTTTGGACCACGTGTGGTCCCGACCTCCAGCAGGAATTCCTCCGAAGATCAGAGGCCTACACCGTCCCGAGTGACCGTGGGCCCCTGTTGAGTGATTCCGCCCGAGGTGTCTTCGCGATCCCTTGCCCGCTGGCTTGTGGGTCCCCAGAAGACTTCTTAAAGAAACCAAAGGGCTCCCCTGGTTGCTTCAGGCCTGCCCTGACTTACCCTCGCTGGGTGAGTCCCACAGACCTTGCTGGTCTGCGCCATCGACTTTTCTCCATCTCCCCAAGACTTGCGGCTGCCAAGGCTTGTTGGCTCCGATCGAGTTGCCGACACCGCAGTCAGCTGCAGACGTCGAGGGACACACCGAATCCAGCTCCTGGTCGTCGTCGACGCCTCCTGGACCACGTGGCTGAAGAGTCAAGGCACCCGCAACCGACCTGAAGCGACCGACGACGGTGGGCATCCATCTTCCTTGCCCCGGGTCAACCCCATTGAAGTTAACGGCGATTCGCGCCTGTGTATCCACACTGCATGCGTCCCCCGTGGGTCCTTTACTTACCTGCCTTGGGTGATTTTGTGAGGCCCCAGCACTTCTGAAGGCCCTAGGCCTTGTCTCCCTGCAAGT
Organism: Calotriton arnoldi; assembly: GCA_963921515.1. NCBI lineage: Eukaryota > Metazoa > Chordata > Amphibia > Caudata > Salamandridae > Calotriton > Calotriton arnoldi. The sequence continues at coordinate 36,700 of CAWUFW010021403.1, read as the reverse complement.
CGTTGTTTCTAAGTCTCTTACTTAGTATATGGTCTGGTACGCCCCTAGGGCCCCAGCCATATTTTGTGCTTAACTTATTGTGAAACGTTGATTTGTGCATATGTTTGTCTTCTAATCTCATAAAGAGATTAGTAGAGAGTTATTTAGAAATAAATACATATATATTTGATATATATACCTGTGTGGTGTCTTTTCATTTGGTGATTCAAGAGATTATATGGTAAAACAAGCTGCTTTACATTCCTCCGAGACTTAGCCTGAAGGCTGCTCTCCACAGCTACCACTAGGATAGCTTTCTTTAAAAGGTTGTCTTAAACCTATCTACCATAAGAGTCGATTTGCCCTGGTGCAAGGTGTCCACTTTAATTAGTGAACAGCATATACCAGGCCAACTTCTCACATTGGTGGGCAGCGTGTGGGATTCCAGCTTGCCATTGTTTTACCAGAAAATCTCTATTTGAATTACTAACTGAAAACCATTATAGGTACTCAAGGTACATATAAAGTCAAGCTTAGTATCAATAAGTTCTACTGAACTTAGAGCTGTGTTCCAAGGGATAGCACACCCTTTCCACAGCTCAAGCTAGGATCAGTAGGCCACAAACTAGTGTAGGTAGTACAACACTGCACAACACTAGAATGTCCTTAAGGGGTGGACCCAGTGGATCCACTCAGCCTCAGTATAAGGACATGGCTTTCTCTGACTTGAGAGCCATGTGTGTTGACAGACACCTGAGACTAGGACAGAGTCCCTCAACCCTGCACCTGATAGATCTGCTGACAGCAGATGACCTTAGATTGGCTCTAGGAGCTAAAGGGTTTGAATCAGTGGGTGGGTCAGTCATAGTATCTGGGTCAGATGATGAAAATCAGAATGACCAAGACTCTGTGATTGAAGGGCCAGGCTCCAAGGAGCCTGAACAGGACAGAGGAGTTCTCCCTAAGAGAACTGGCAGAGTGGATGAGAGGCACAGATCCCCTTCCAGGGAATCTGAGCACTCTTATCACTCTGGCAGAGAATTTGTCCAAGAGAGGAGCTCATACTTTAACTTAAGAGAGACCTCCTCTGAGAGAAGGTGCAAACTGCTCCAGTATGAGGAAGCCAAAGTGGCCCTCAGAACCAAGCAGTTGGCACTGGATAGAGAAGCCCTGGAGATCCAGAGAGCTTCCAGAAGGGAGGGTTTAGAACCCCCTGGTGGCAGCAACAGTGTCCCTAGAGGCAGAGAATATGTCCCTGACCATAGGAACCTGAGCAAGGTTGTTCCTCCCTACCAGAGTGGGGATGATATCCACAAGTGGATAACTGCTATGGAGAGGGCCTGTAGAGTACAGCAGGTCCCCCAAAAGCAGTGGGCAGCAATCTTGTGGCTCTCCTTTTCAGATAAAGGAAGAGACAAGCTCCTCACTGTTAGAGAGGAGGATGCTGATGATTATGAGGTCCTGAAGAGTGCACTGATAGATGGGTTTGGCTTAACCACTGAGCAGTACAGGTTGAAGTTCAGAGATACCCAGAAGGCACAGACTCAGGACTGGACAGACTTTGTAGATTGTGCATCCAAGGCTCTGGAGGGTTGGCTGGTTGGCAGTAGGGTTACTGATTTCAAAGGATTTTATAATCTAATGATGAGAGAACAGATCCTTAATAATTGTCAAAACCAGCTTTTACACCAGTACCTGGTGGACTCTGATCTGACCTCTCCCCAAGAATTGGGAAAGAAGGCAGACAAATGGGTCAGAACCAGAGTAAGGCCTAAGAATCAGGGTGGTGACCACAAGAAAGATTCTACCAAGTCCCAAGAGAAAGGTGGGGATAAATCCAAGGATAAGTCCACTACAGGGCCCCAAAATTCCTCTTCTGGGGGTGGGTCCCAAACTCCTTCCTCTCCTGAAAAGAAACCCTATTGCTGTGTCTGTAAAAAGCCTGGGCACTGGAAATCTGATCCCAGTTGTCCCAGGAATGGCAATAAAGAAAATGTTCCTCCAACAACTACTACCACCCCTCCTGGTACTACCAGTAGTAATCCTCCAGTTGGGAGTAGTGCACCCAAAAAGTTAGGTGCTTTTGCAAGAGGAACAGAGGTGGGCCCTAGTTTAGACAGGACCCCTCAACAGACTCCTCAGATTCTGATGGTGGTGTAGGATATGCCACCTTTACCATGGGTCCCATAGCATTGGGCAGGTACAGACTGGAGCCAATAATTAATGGTCAGAAAGCTGTGGCATTTAGGGACACAGGGGCTAGTGTCACCATGGTGGCAGGGAAACTAGTCCCCCTCACCAGCTTTTACCTGAGTTTAAATACCAGGTGACCAACATTGATGGTGTCAGAACAGATCACCCCATGGCCATAGTCAATCTCAGCTGGGAGGGGGTCACAGGCCCAAAGAGAGTGGCAGTGTCCCCAACCTTACCTGTAGATTGCCTGATGGGCAATGATCTGGAAATTTCAGCCTGGGCTGAAATTGAACACCAAACCCATCTGAAGATGTTGGGTGTCCCTGTAAAGGTTAGTGGGGCTGTGATGGCCACAGCCCCAGCCCAAGATTTTGGAGAGATGGAGCCTGGAAGAATGGCCCACTCTCCCCCAGAAGAGAGCACAAGGGTTGAAGAAAAGTCTTCTTCCCTCCAGACAGTAGGTAAGGGTCAGCCTCCTCAGGGAACTGACCCTACCCCTAGTGAAGGAACTGCCACAGAGGTAGTCAGGCCTGGCCTGGCCACCCCCTGATGGCAGAGGACCCTTACAAGGTGGTACCCAGTCTGGAGCAGGTAACCTGCCCCTCTCTACCCTGCCTCAGTCAGCCCAGGGCTGCAGAGGTCAGGGAGGTCAGTGGACCCCCAGGGCCCCCTGTCCAGAGGAACCCCCATCAGCAGATTAGGGGCACCCAGGCTAGTAGCCCTAGCCAGGTAGAAATTCCTCAACCCACTGAGGGATCCCCCATACCTTTATGTAGGGACCTCCCCCAGAAGGACTCTGTTAGGCAAGGGCAAACCTGGGACCAAAAGGTTCCAAACATGCCATGTCCCTCCAGTGTTCCACCCAAAGGGACCCAACCCCCGGCTGTAGGCAGTCAAAGGTTGACCCTTAGAGCAGAGTACCACTCAGTCATGGAAAGACAGGCATACATGGTGACCAGTGAGCTGAGAAAGCTGAGGCCAACATTCCTAGGGCCACACTTCCCTACTCAGACACCTCACCAGCCTGGTACTTTACCAAAGCACACCACAGGTAGTGATTCCCCATGGTGGAGACCCTCTCATACCCTTAGGGTGAGGGATTGCTTAGTGGACCATAAGACAGGGGGCAACCATGCTAGTGCAGGTGCTTCCTTATATGGCCACTTAGTCAATAAAGGCTCAACTGGCCAAGGTTAGCCTTATCTCCTTTCGTTTGGGGGGGGTTATGTAGGAAGGTGGAATCTGACTATATGGTTGCCCCCACTTTTTTTATGGTGTTTTGCTGGTTTATGACTTAGTTGGACTGGGACCCTGCTATTCAGGGCCCCAGTCTATCTGCTCTCTCTAAACGACATGGAGTGCACTCTAGGTGCACTAGTGATTGGATACTGTGGTGCCTTATGAGTCCCTAGTATATGGTACCTTAGGTGCCAAGGGCATAGGTACTTCACAGGCCTACCAGGGGCTGCAGCATGTGTTATGCCACCCCTGGGAAGCAGTCTAAATCTGACACCACAGGCCTGCTGCTGCAGCCTGGGTGAGGTGGTGCTAGCACCCCTCACTGAGATATAGGTTTCCTATATCTCTCCTGCACACACATATAAACCTATCAGTCACCCCTAAGGCAGGCCCTATCAATCCTGAGGGCAGGGTGCTTGGCTTCTATGTGAGGGGGTGCCTCTGCCTGAGCAGGGCCCCTCTGCAGCTCTCAGAGTCTATTCTCTGGTGCTGTTTGTGGATGCGGTTAAACCATATACTATTTAAGTGCATTATATCCTCGCAGTAAATGCTAACTTTGGAATGGCTGCATCAAAACATGTCGTGTTTGGTGTCAAACATCTTGGAATACTACCCCCCGCCAATCTTGGCGGCGGGGGTAGCATTCCACCCTTCTAGAGGGATAAGACATGTACCTGCTGTGGAAACGCGGTAGAATCCTAAAGAGCCCTGGCATCACAAAATGGATGCCACCAGTCACAGACACTGGGCTGCCCTCCTGCTGATGACCGAAACTCGCAGTGGAGGAAGCCCAACAATAGGCATCCTGTCACAGGGAGGTGTAACCACCTTCCAGACAGGGTTTAGTGTATTGGGGCTGGGTGGGTGCACTCTTAGAGTGCTTTGAAGTCCTGCACTGGGGGAGCAGAAGGCTCCTCTGTGCATATGCCAGTTCAAACCAGCTCAGGGGCTACCTGCCCCTGCTCTGGCGCGAAACTGGACAAAGGGAAGTGGGTGTAGCCACCCCTCCCTTGACCCTCCCATAGGTGGGGTCATAGAGCTAGTCCATCCCCTCTTTCAGTATAAGAGGGGAACCTTGCCATTGCAAAGCAGATAACCCCTGGACGACGCTCTACAGAAGAATCCTGGCCCTTCGACGTTCCACTACCTTTGGAAGACAGAAGAATATCCCTTGGAGTCAAGGAGTGACTCCCCTGCTTGGCAGGCACCAAAAACGACAACGACGGTCACAAACTACGCCGCTCCCGCCGGAGTCCGAAGTCCCTGCAGCCCAAAAAGTGGATTTTCTGACCTCTCCCAGGCCATCGTGAGTCTCCAGCGAAGCTGAGGCAAGTGGACCCCACGAGTAACGAGGAACCGCGACCCCTGGGTACCGTGCACTATTGTCGAGTGCAACCCCTTCACAACGTTCTACGAACTTGTGCTTTGGACCATGTGTGGTCCCGACCTCCAGCAGGAATTCCTCCGAAGATCAGAGGCCTACACCATCCCGAGTGACCGTGGGCCCCTGTTGAGTGATTCCGCCCGGGTGTCTTCGCGATCCCTTGCCCGCTGGCTTGTGGGTCCCCAGAAGACTTCTTAAAGAAACCAAAGGGCTCCCCTGGTTGCTCCAGGCCTGCCCTGACTTACCCTCGCTGGGTGAGTCCCACAGATCTTGCTGGTCTGCGCCATCGACTTTTCTCCATCTCCCCGAGACTTGAGGCTGCCAAGGCTTGTTGGCTCCGATCGAGTTGCCGACACCGCAGTCAGCTGCAGACGTCGAGGGACACACCGAATCCAGCTCCTGGTCGTCGTCGACGCCTCCTGGACCACGTGGCTGAAGAGTCAAGGCACCCGCAACCGACCTGAAGCGACCGACGACGGTGGGCATCCATCTTCCTTGCCCCGGGTCACTGCCAAGTGACTTTGAACACTGTCCCCTCTGCTTTCAGGTCATCCTTCTTCAGAATCCAGGCTTGGATTCCACCGGACACTTCTTCAGCTCCCGCAAGCAGCAAGTCTTCTTTGTTCGCCATTGAAAACGACGCCGCGACCCGACACCAAAGGACACCTGTGCACCCGGCTTCCCTGGGTGAGGTAACTCCAGCACTACGGTGCTCCTGTGGGTGTGGGCCCTAGAACTACTTACCCTGTAAGTGACTTGCTTGTAGGTTCTCCCGAAGTATCCTAAAACTCTTTATTTCCAACCGCGACTTGCCCCATTGAAGTTAACGGCGATTCGCGCCTGTGTATCCACACTGCACGCGTCCCCCGTGGGTCCTTTACTTACCTGCCTTGGGTGGTTTTGTGAGGCCCCAGCACTTCTGAAGGCCCTAGGCCTTGTCTCCCTGCAAGTCGTTGTTTCTAAGTCTCTTACTTAGTATATGGTCTGGTACGCCCCTAGGGCCCCAGCCATATTTTGTGCTTAACTTATTGTGAAACGTTGATTTGTGCATATGTTTGTCTTCTAATCTCATAAAGAGATTAGTAGAGAGTTATTTAGAAATAAATACATATATATTTGATATATATACCTGTGTGGTGTCTTTTCATTTGGTGATTCAAGAGATTATATGGTAAAACAAGCTGCTTTACATTCCTCCGAGACTTAGCCTGAAGGCTGCTCTCCACAGCTACCACTAGGATAGCTTTCTTTAAAAGGTTGTCTTAAACCTATCTACCATAAGAGTCGATTTGCCCTGGTGCAAGGTGTCCACTTTAATTAGTGAACAGCATATACCAGGCCAACTTCTCACAATCTGCAAATAGTGTGGAAAGTTAAACCATTTTGTGATGGTCTGCAAGGCGAAGGAAAAAGTAGGTGTGTCATAGTGATCCAGCGGTAAACCAACAACAGATACTCCACTACCATATACTCACCTGGGCCCATAAAAACACACATTGAGTAAACCGCTGGAGTGGTTAAAGTTTTATATTTGTACTTCACAATGTTCAGGTTTAATTATTTAATTCTCCTAACTAACCTCTCACTGATCAAAAAGTTCTTTCCTCTGGTCGATGGACCATTAGTTGAACTAGTTGATGGTGATAATTAACTTACCCTTAACTATTCTTGGTTTGATGAAAATAATCACAGACTCAGGAAGATTTAAAATCTTTATCTAAATTAAATGCATGTGAACCATTTCAAAAATACAGTGTAGTCACCCTCATTCTTAGGAGAGAAATTCAATTGATTAAACATCAAAACATATACTTCGGACTCATACAATAATTAATGCTCAGAAAGGGAGAGGACAGAGAGAAAAGAACATTTGCAAATAACGTGAAATTATAATTACCAAGAATGGTGTGAAAGACCAACCCCCTGGCCAAAGGGCTGGTAAGGGTCCCCAGGATAGGTCAGGAGACAAAGACTTCAGGACAGGATTCAGGACAGGATAGATGACATCTCTAGAATACCGACGAATTGCGCCGCACCCCTCTCTGCCACTCTCTTCCTCCTCGAGATTCTTCCGCGATCTTCTGATCTAACCCAATTAAGTTAGGATAGAAAGTTCTTCTTCAGCGTCTGCATTCGAGTCTTCATCAGCACCTCACAGCATCTCTCCAGCAACAGCATCCCCGACTCCCAGACAGCATCCCGAGCTCTGCATAACTAACTATCTAAAGCTACCTTAATTATACCTTCGTTTCCTCATGTTCCACCCACTGAAGTTACAATATCGTAAAAATACGAAATCTAATTGGTCAGGCAAGGGGGGATGATCATCACACCATGCTTACATGTCACTATATTCTGTTAAACCATTGTTCGCAAATCCCATCCCCTTAATTTTTATTCAAAACTATATTCCCATCCACTACATGTATTCAATTTGCAACATAATGACACTACGAAGAATAGAACATCACATCGCTGAACTTTTCACCATCCGTTCCCAGGACATGGCGCTCCAATTTGGCCTCCATTCAAGTGCTTCGTCATTGACCTTCATAGCTTCACTCAGTAGGCATGCGCAGGCGTTGCGTCATTTCATCTAGTCCGGTCATACGAGAAAGGCCCAAATGTGCACTAATAATAAAGTCAAAAGACAAATGTTATTTTCATAAAATAAATGGTCTCACTGTATACCTCCCACCTCTACTTTATTCCCGTTCTTTTATTAATACTTTCCCTGCATTAGCATTAGTAAAATAGCCTGTTTTAGTTTCAGCTAAGCAGATGCCATGCATGCGAGTCTTCAAGACGCCATTTTAGTGTCTTCTTCTCATGCGCTATAATTTCCCTCCAAGCGTTAGCTCGTCATATTGCGTAGATGCAGTTGACGCATGCACACTACAGTTTCCCCGTTTAAAGCGGTATTAGTCCGTTTTCATTGTTATCCGCGTAAGTACACACATAAGCAAGCGTCGCTAACCCGCGTGTTCATGGGGTGTGTATTAATTATTCACAAAACATGGTTAGTAACTTTGTTAATGAGTTAAACGAGCGGATTGCCTCCGAGCAAGTCTCTTTCTTACGAGACCTTGCTCCATCAATCCCCTCTCTGATGGCATTTTTGAGCCATCACAAAATTACCCATCCCTTCCCAGGTGCCAACTTTAGCACATCTCAGTTTTCTTCTTTTTCTCTCCTTATTTCATCAGCTACTTCTTTTCCTTCTAAATCTTTCATCTTTTTGTATAGTTTTCCTTTCAATTCTTCTAGTTGAATTTCATCATATTCTCTCTTTCGTTTTTTTCCTCTTCCTTCACTTTCTAAATGTATTCTTCTCTTTTCCTTTCTTCTGCAACATTTACATGTGATCATTACTATCATAACTAATGTTATTATCACAACTACTGGTAAGATTATTTGACCTAGAAAACTTTTCCCAAAATCAGTAAACCAATTCCCTATTGAAGTTATACTCTTTGTTAGTTTTCCCCATACACTGTCAACCTCCAGTTGGGTCAAGTCATTATGCCTTCTTGTAATATTTCTAATATACCCTTTAATTTCTTTACTTTTGTCCGGAATATAAGTACAGCAATGTTGAATTTTCAACATGCCACAGACTCCGCCCTCTTTTGCCAATAGAATATCAAGAGCAAGACAATTTTGTAAAACCATAGACCTTATCGCAACCATCTCTGTGTTAATCATTAAAAATCCACCTGCAGTATCTATGGAAAGACGATCAACTATGGTTGATAATTTGCAAATTTTACGTGAATTTAGAATGACTCCAACTGAGGGTATCAATGCACTAAAAATATCACCTACTATTTCAGAAAAACTAGCTCTTCTTCTCCGTATTAGTCCATTAGATTTTCCATTGATTCCATTGATTCTGTCCACATGGTAGATTTTTGGAAAAACGATTCCAAAATAACAGCTCCCGTACCATCTTGCAGGTAACCTATAATAGGCATTATTCCCACATACATAATAAATTCCTGGAAATACAGGGTCATTTCCCCCTTTTAGTTCCCACCCTCCTAGAATTAGGAAGTTGTGTTCACACTCACTGGAACCAATGAAATTGTTATTATAATCTGTCTTTAACCTATGGAGGCAGAGTTTTCCCTTTTTCACAAAGTCTAGGGACATCGCAGCACGAGCTTCGCACTTTGCATAAATTCCCTCTTTCTCAGCCCATGGAGGTACACGGGATTTCTGTTCAGCAGCTTTCTTTGTTAAATCCTGTCTCCTTTCTTCTACTAAATTCAAAAACTCTTTTTCTTCTTCACGTAATATACATGTTAGGATATCCTTGTGGGCTTGAACTATATCTATTGAACTCATTGTTAAAAAGAATTCACCCATGAACTGTGCATCTTTACTACTAACTACTGGATTCATATTCTTTCTAATAGGCAATTCTGAAACTACTACATCTAAGTTTGAATAAAAATACTGAAGTTTCCCTGTTACATAAAATAAACTTGATAAGACACTACATGATACACCATATGTTAGAGGTATATGGTGATATGTCACCCCTTCTGACACTGATGAGGGTAACTCCATACAAACATAACAATTACTAATTTCCATCGTATTAACATACTGAAATAACAATTTAGTAAACACATTTAAAGACGAATCATTGTCAGATTCATTATGATAGTTTATCTCATCTTCTACCCCTATTTCTATTTTAGTTCCCTTTATTCTATCTACCTTCTCATTAGTAATTGTACTATTCTTGTTACTTGTTTCCATCAACAAAGGTACTCCTACTGTTAGGAATAACCATACTAATACTACTAATATAATACTACATAAACAGAATCTTAAACATTTTCTTTTTAAACTTCGTTTCGGTCTTTCAGTATTTTCAATTTCTGCCCTCTTTATTCAGAGAAAATTTCTTTCTCTTTCTTCTTTCTTTGTCTAAATTTTCTTAAAATCCAGTCTTATTTTAAGGAGGTCTTAATTTGCTTTCATCAATCTGTGCAACATGTACTCTTTCTGATTCTTCACATAAATCTAAGTTTTCAAATTCTTCAAGAATAACATAGGTCCACTCAGGGGCCTTGTATTTTCTGTTCAGAGTTCTCAATCTTGGGCTTCTTCTTGTGAGTTTTACTAATGTTTGTTTAGATTGTGTCTGACTCGTAATCTCATTTACTTGCTCTGGTTTCTTTTCTGGTCTTCTTAGATGATATTTTAGTCTCTTCACTCCTACAGGCCAATTGTCTCCTTTTCTAACTCTTTTGACCTGAACTGCACTTTTACCTTCTCCGTCTCCTTCTAAAGTTCTTTTATTTTCACTTAATCTGGGCACAATCTGTTCTTGTTCCTCTTCTCTTCTCTTTCTGATTGTCTTTGTTCTGTATTTTCTGTATTTGGACCTTCCTCTACTTGCACCTGTTCAGGTCTTATTATAGTTTGTTCTTTTTCTGCCTGAACTTGTTCTTCTAGATCTACCTGTTCCTGTTCAGGTCTTATTTTGATTTGTTTTTCTACTGCCTGAACTTGTTCTTCTAGATCTACTTTTCCCTGCTCAGGTTTCTGAATGGCTTTGTTTATTTTTACCTGAGTGTGTTCTTCTTTCCCTGTCTTTTCCTTTCTACCTTCCTGTCTTTTTAGTTCAGTTCTTCTTCTTGTTTCAACAACAGCATCAGGTATTTCAATCACTGGTATCCACTCTTCCTGACTTGTACTTGGCTGTTCGTCATGTAGTTGTCTTTCAGAATCTATCACTCTAGATTCTTCAGCGTCACAGCTTTCAACTTCTGACGTCTCAGCTTGTTCAGTTAGTGGCTGCTCTTGTTGTTCAGATGGGCTCCGAACTCTTCTGGTATGACTAGCATGAATCCAATTGGGTAAACCTGCACACTTCACTGCTGTGGTAGTGACTAGTATGACTTGACGTGGTTTATCCCACCTGGGTGCTGGACACGACTTCCTTGCGTGTTTCTTCACACCCAATCTCCAGGATTCAAATCATGCGCTTGGTCTGGCTGTCTTTCAACTGCGTCTTCTCCAACCTGATGAGAGACAGAACGTACCATTTCAGCCAATCCTTTGCAATAGTCCAATACCAGATCATCAGTTATATTCAGCAATTTATTTCCAGGAATATATGCTTGTCTCATTGCCCTTCCCATGAGTACCTCGTGTGGACTCAATCCTGTTTTTCTGTCAGGAATACTTCTGAGACCCATCAGTACAAGAGGCAATGCATCTGGCCATTTCAGCATTGTGGATGCACACACCTTCCCTAATCTTGATTTGATTGTGCCATTTAGCTGTTCAACTATTCCAGAAGCCGCTGGACGATAAGCACAGTGCAGTTTTTGTTAAATGTTAAATGCAGCACAGATTAATCGAATTATCTCATTATTAAAATGAGGTCCTCTATCTGATTCCAAAGTGACTGGAAAACCGAAACGAGGAACTAACTCCCTCAATAGTAGTTTAGCAACTGTGAGACTGTCGTTTCTTCTAGTGGGGTATGCCTCTACCCATCTTGAGAACAGGCACACTATGACAAGTACATATTTCAGTCCATTGCAAGGAGGCAACTCAATGAAATCTAACTGCAATCTGGTGAAGGGTCCTTCTGCCTTTCCAATCTTTCCCCAACTAACCACTATCTTCCTGCCTGGGTTCTGCTGCTGACAGATTAAGCATCTTTGGCAAAGGCTCTCTTTGACTACCCTAAACTTTGGATTGTACCAACTTTGTCTGAATAATCTGATCATTGAATCCCTGCCAATGTGTGTTGTCCCATGGTATACTCTTGCCATTTGAGAGAGTAGCCAGTCTGGCATGACTGGTCTGCCATCTAGGTACACCCACACTTCACCTTCTGTCCTTCTTGTACAACTTGATTTTATCCAAATCTCCTTTTCTTTTTCCTCAACTTCTTCCTGTAACTGTCTGACCTCATCCCATGTTTCTGGAACTGAGAAAAACATAAGTTGGCAGCTGGTTTCACCCGTTTCAATTTTTCTGTTAATTGACATTGTATTTCTTGCACAGTATCGAGCAATTTGGTCGGCATATCTATTACCGGCCGCCACATAGTCATTTCCTGACTGATGTGCAGCGCATTTAACAACTGCTACTTCTTTTGGCAATTGTAATGCTTCCAACAAATCTTTTACATTTTTACTGTTTCTGATAGGAGATCCTGAAGAAGTCAGAAATCCCCTCTGCATCCAGAGTTGGCCAAAATCATGCACAACCCCGAAACCATATTGACTGTCCATAAATATGGTTATTCTCCAATTTTTCCCACTTTTGCATGCCTTTGTTAAGGCCACCAATTCGGCTACTTGTGCAGATTTGACTCCCGGTAAACAGGATGCTTCAACCACCCCCGTTATTTTACATACAGCATATGCAGCACTTAATCCTCCTCCTTCAGTTCTTAGGCAAGACCCATCCACAAACAGTTCATGGTCAGCTTCCTTCAATGGTGTTTCCTTTATATCTGGGCGGGGCTTAGTACACAATTCGGTCACATCCAGACAATCATGATCAATCTCATCTTTCACTTCTTCACAACATGGATCTGGCAATAATGTGGCAGGATTCATTATCGTACATCTTATCACTGTCACATTTTCTGCTCCCAGAATCACCCTTTCATACTTAGTCAGCCGACTGGGAATGAGATGTTGTGTTATTGTTCTTGTCAAAAGAATCTCAACTGAGTGTGGAACGTAAACCTTTACGGGATGTCCCATCACTATGGATTCATTTTGCTCCAGACTCATACAAGTAGCAGCTACTGCTTTTAAGCAGCCAGGTAAGGCTGAAGCCACTGGATCCAAGGTGGTAGAAAAATACGCCACTGGACGTCGACTCAGTCCATGTCTCTGTGTTAAAACTGAAAGTGCACAATTTTCTCTCTCACAACAAAACAATGCAAAGTCCTTTGAATAATCAGGCATGCCCAAGGCTGGGGCCTCACATAAACAATTTCGTAGTTTCACAAAGGCTTCCAAACATTCATCATTCCAATCGATGGGATCTTTTGCTCTTTTCCAAGTTAATTGTATCAAAGGTTTTGCTAGCATGGAGAAACTATTGAGCCACTGCCTACAGTACCCATCTACTCCCAGAAACATTTTCATCTCCTTTTGTGTCTGAGGTAGCTGCATTTCTTTGATTATTTTTATTCTTTCCGGTGTCACTTTTCTAACTCCTCTTTCTATTTTATGCCCTAAATATCTAACTTCTTGTTGACAGAACTGCAATTTTTCTGGAGACACTTTGTGTACTCCTTCGGCCAAATGGTTCAGTAATGCAATTGTGTCAGTGACACAATCCTCTCGTGTTTTTGATGCCACCAATAGGTCATCAATATACTGAACCAGAACTGATTTCCTGGGCATAATCAATGACTCCAGACACTTTTTCAGTATCTGATTGAAAATTGAGGGACTCTCTGTGTACCCTTGAGGAACTCGGCACCATGGCAAAATACGATCCTCAAACCGGAAGGCGAAAAGATACTGGCTGTCTGGGTGCAAAGGAATAGAAAAGAATACTTGGCACAAATCAATTACTGTAAACCAACCCGCATTCCAGGGTATCTGATAAAGGATCACCGCTGGATTTGGCACTATTGGGCAACAAGGCACTACAATTTTGTTAATGTTTCTCAAATCCTGCACTATCCTGTATTTTCCGCTAGGCTTTTTAAGTCCCATTATTGGCGAATTACAAGGACTACCCATTATCTCTTTTAAAATGCCTTGTTTAATCATTCAGTCAATTTCCGGGGCAATTCCTGCTTTCACTTCTGGACTCATTTTGTACTGTTGTGTGTTTGGGTAAGCTGCACCCTCTTTCACCGTCACTTTAACTGGATCTACATTTGACATTAGCCCAATATCCTTTCCTGTAAAATCCCACACTTCTGGATTTACTGTAGTTCTCAACTCTTCAGGCAATTCACTCTCAGTTATCAATGAAAACATCTCGTCTACTTCTGTACCTTGCTTAGCTAACATCATTTTGTATATGACATCTTCGTCAGGGGTTTGGAAAGCGACACCATTTGGTGTACAATAGATCGTGCAATTCATCTTGCACAGTAGATCTCTTCCCAACAGATTTACGGGACTGGAATCACAAACTACAAACTGATGCATTTCTTTAAAATTTCCGATATGTACCTCCATTGGTTTTGTAATTGGGGTTCTAATCTGTTGGTTTGACACTCCTACAACTTGGATTGTTTCTCCCGAGAGGGGTAGGTTTGGGATGACTGCTGTTCTCACAGTAGACCGGGTAGCACCAGTATCCAATAGAAAAGTGATGCAATTACCTTCGACTTTCCCATCAACAAATGGACCTGACTGATCTACCGGCAAGGATGCGCCAAGCACGCACTCCTCTTGCTCCCCACTCAGGCACCGTCATTGCACATAGTCCGAATTTTCTTCATCATTCTGCAAAAAATATTGTGTAACCACTCTGTTATTCTTACCACTTTCTCCGTGAAATCCGGTGTTCGCACTGTATTTTTGAGGACTCACAAAGTTTGGCATAGGAGCTGGTGGCACCTGATACTGTGGAGTAACTACCTGCTGCGGCTGACTCATAAGTACTTCATTCTGCATCTGTGGAATTAAATTTTGATTTGGCCCATTATTATTCTGAATACTCTTACACTCGTTCTTCCAATGTCCAAGCTTTCCGCACGCATGACAAGGAAACTTCTTCTTCGCTTCCTCTCTATTCATTCGTCCTCTTAATTTACCACCATTCGCCGCTTGATCATTCTGACTCTGATCTTTTATCTGATTATCAGTCTGGGTATTTACTTTATTCTCCTGCTGTTCTGCCAATTTTACTTGTGCCCACATCATTTTCTCTTTTAACTTCCTACGCCTTGCCTCAATATCATCGCCACAATATTTTGCATATTTCAGAATTTCATCAATCGACTTGCTCTGCCAGCACAACATGTGCTGTTGAATCATCTGACTAATCTCCGGTTTCAGACCATACACAAACCGATACACAAAATGTCCCATATCCTTATCACCAATGTTCTCAAAACCACTATACTGCTTAAACACTTGTATTAACCGTTCATAATATGCATGAACGGACTCATTTGGCTCTTGAGTTGTTCTAGCTACCTTTACCCAATCTGTTTCTTTAGGAGGGATTTTCCCATTCAGGTAAGTAATTACTTGCTGATATTTCTTCATCACTTCTTCGGAGGGTGCTCCTGTCTTCGAGTCTCTAGCATACTCCTCACTTGGCCAATCAACTGTGATCTTACACTCTGTCCACAAATCAGCAGGTACTACAATATCAAATAATCCATCCAGATCCTTCAACAAAACCTTTGAAACCTTCACAAATCTGTCTACCTGTTTATACCATTCAACTGGCTTTTCTCTCAACCTGGGAAAATCATTTGTAAATGACAAAATATCCTGTCTACTCCAGGGGACATGAACCTATCCACCACCAGGAACTTCTCTCATTGGACACAATTTCTCAACCTTATCTGATTCTCTCACTGGAAATGCAGATGATGCTTCTCTTGCTTGTACTTCCTCTTTCTTTCTTATCCACCTAATTCTCCATTTGTCAATGTCTCCCCATTTTCGCAAAATGTTCATCAACTCTTTTATCTGTAATCTCTTACCAGAAGCATTTACACTTTCTAAATCTTTGTCAGTAAAATCCACTCGATATGGTTTCTGCAACAGTTTCGATTTCCCTATATCTATTCCAATCTCTGAGGCAACTTCCGTTAATTTCTCATGAAATAGTCTTGCCCTTCTAGTTATACTCTTACATAAGAATAATAACTCCTCATCATTGTAAACATTCAATCTTTCTATGCTCACATTGCCAGTTATCATTTCTTCCAACTCTACTTTCAATTTACTGATATCTAGCATCTTTGGTTGTGGGTTTCGATTATCTATTTCCTGTGCCCATCTTTCTATATCTTCAGGGGTAACTACTGTTGAACTTCCAGTTCCTATAGGAACCAGAGATCTCTTTTCTCTCAAATTTGCAGGTATAATTCTCTTCGGAGTTTCAGTTAAAGGTTCTACATTCGGGAGATCCATTAATGAAATAACTGATTCACTCTCACTAGTCTGATCATCTGTAATTATTACTTCTCTTCTGGGACTTGTTAACGGAATTGTCACAGTTTGAGGTTTCTGGCAAGTGTTTTTGTCTCCATATAATGGGATTACAGGACCAATAGTCACTGGTACTGTCAAAGCTTCAGCATTTAAATTCAATTGGCTTACTTTTTGAACTAATTCTTCTCTAGTTTTATTTAAAGCTTCTCTCTCATTATCCTGCAACACTCTATTAAGTGATACATCATGTAAGATTTGCGGGGTTAAAGGCATTCCTATCACTGGTGCACTTGGGGTAACCTTACTAGGTGCTTCTTGATACGGTGGAGGGTTTTTAATCAAAATATCCTCTAATAGCTCATCATCTGGATTCAAACTGGAATGGCATGATGAGCAAACAAATGATGGATTTAGGCCCAGATCTCTGTACTGGGGTGAATGTATGACATTGTTCTGCATTCTGTCCATCAACTGTTGTTTTTGCATTTGTCACCCCGAGTGGGACGGGTATGCCCAGACGTGGGTCCCGTGCTCTCCATGCCACTGGAATCAAGCTATCCTGGCTGAAGAGGGGTGAAACCCCGAAACCGGTCCTAGGATGCTTGTTTCCAGTCCAGGGAGGACCTGGCTTGGCAGTTCGGGCTGGACTGTTCTCATGAGGCACAGGGTCAAGACTGATTTGCATATGGCTGGGTTCAAACTGGAATGGCATGGTGAGCAAAAAAACGATGGATTTAGGCCCAGATCTCTGTACTGGGGTGAATGTATGACATTGTTCTGCATTCTGTCCATCAACTGTTGTTTTTGCATTTGTCACCCCGAGTGGGACGGGTATGCCCAGACGTGGGTCCCGTGCTCTCCATGCCACTGGAATCAAGCTATCCTGGCTGATGATGGGTGAAACCCTGAAACCGGTCCTAGGATGCTTGTTTCCAGTCCAGGGAGGACCTGGCTTGGCAGTTCGGGCTGGACTGTTCCCATGAGGCACAGGGTCAAGACTGATTTGCATATGGCTGGGTTCAAACTGGAATGGCATGGTGAGCAAAAAAACGATGGATTTAGGCCCAGATCTCTGTACTGGGGTGAATGTATGACATTGTTCTGCATTCTGTCCATCAACTGTTGTTTTTGCATTTGTCACCCCGAGTGGGATGGGTATGCCCAGACTTGGGTCCCGTGCTCTCCATGCCACTGGAATCAAGCTATCCTGGCTGAAGAGGGGTGAAACCCCGAAACCGGTCCTAGGATGCTTGTTTCCAGTCCAGGGAGGACCTGGCTTGGCAGTTCGGGCTGGACTGTTCCCATGAGGCACAGGGTCAAGACTGATTTGCATATGGCTGGGTTCAAACTGGAATGGCATGGTGAGCAAAAAAACGATGGATTTAGGCCCAGATCTCTGTACTGGGGTGAATGTACGACATTGTTCTGCATTCTGTCCATCAACTGTTGTTTTTGCATCATCTGATTCACCATAACCTGTCGTATTCAGGTGTTTCGTTTTTTCTTTACATTTTCCTCCTAACTGTTCTTCAGCCATTAATACTGGATATAAACCCTCAGTCACCACAGCTCTCCTCCAACGCTTCATTTGTTCTCCACTTGACTCATACGGATATCTAGGAAAAAATCCTCTAAATCTTCGACCACTTCGGTATTTTTCACGATCAAATGCCTCAATTTCCCATTCTTCCAAAGCTTCATACTGTGTCATTCTAGGATTCGGTTCTAGCATATTCATTCGATCTCTCAAATTCTGAAGTATTTTTAAATTAAAAGTACCATGCTCTGGAAAAGCCAAAACTCCATCACCTTTAGTATATTCCACCCAATTCTCCAACCATACACACGTGTGATATCCTTTCTCCATCATCATAAATGAAGGAGGTGTTTTGGGTGGCGGAATAGGAATTCCCTCTCTAGTCATTACAGGCTTGTCTTTCTTAAAGAAATTTAAAATTTTCTTCATTAATGTCATCTTCTTTGGTCTTCCGAACATTTCAGAGGTTCGATATAGGAAAGAGTCTTCCGTATATCTTCTAGCTCTATTACCTACGTCGCGTCCTATGTCAGCACGACTCACACCCGCAGTCAAATCAGGACTCAACATACAATTCTTTTCTGACAAATCCTAGCGCGACTTCTATCTATCAACCAATCAGACTCAGGCTCACGCTTGTAGTCTGACCAATGCCAGCGCGGCCTTTTGTGAGGTCAGTATTACTCCTCACTACTGACCCCTCCTTTACAATCTGCTTCTGTTTCACGCCCACTGTTTCAACCAATCCCAGCGCGGCTCTCTGTGACGTCAGTATAACTCCGGCGACTGACCCTCCCTTCACAAGGTAATACAAAAACGTATTTCTTAATACTTTTCATTAAAATTCTTCGTTAATAACAACATAAAAACATTCACTACTCTGTCTGTTCCACTAAACAAAGGATAGATTTCAATTTATTCTTGAGTTTCAACAATTACTCTTCTTCTACTGCAAGTAAAACCCCTGTTTACTCTTCATTCAAGCTCAGGAGAACCTGTTACTTCTCCAGTGTCACCCGTATTGGGAAATGAGACCAAAGTTTCACCAGCGAACCCCTTTCGCTATCATCCGCACTCTACTTTTATACAAAATAGTCCCTAGTTTAATACTGCCAGCCCTGCGTAGCTTCTCAGTATTATTCCAACAGACGAGTAACCTCACTGCAGTGTGGCTTCTGTCACCACCCGCTATTCATTTCCCGGGATTCTGGACAACTTAAAACAAGACGCTAACTCTTTTGTTAAACATAAATCAATAATCAATAATCAATATTTATTACCAAACTAGTCAATGATAACCATAGCTCTGCTACCAGAAAACTGATCCAGCGGTAAACCAACAACAGATACTCCACTACCATATACTCACCTGGGCCCATAAAAACACACACATTGAGTAAACCGCTGGAGTGGTTAAAGTTTTATATTTGTACTTCACAATGTTCAGGTTTAATTATTTAATTCTCCTAACTAACCTCTCACTGATCAAAAAGTTCTTTCCTCTGGTCGATGGACCATTAGTTGAACTAGTTGATGGTGATAATTAACTTACCCTTAACTATTCTTGGTTTGACGAAAATAATCACAGACTCAGGAAGATTAAAATCTTTATCTAAATTAAATGCATGTGAACCATTTCAAAAATACAGTGTAGTCACCCTCATTCTTAGGAGAGAAATTCAATTGATTAAACATCAAAACATATACTTCGCACTCATACAATAATTAATGCTCAGAAAGGGAGAGGACAGAGAGAAAAGAACATTTGCAAATAACGTGAAATTATAATTACCAAGAATGGTGTGAAAGACCAACCCCCTGGCCAAAGGGCTGGTAAGGGTCCCCAGGATAGGCCAGGAGACAAAGACTTCAGGACAGGATTCAGGACAGGATAGATGACCTCTCTAGAATACCGACGAATTGCGCCGCACCCCTCTCTGACACTTTCTCCCTCCTCGAGATTCTTCCGCGATCTTCTGATCTAACCCAATTAAGTTAGGATAGAAAGTTCTTCTTCAGCATCTGCATTCGAGTCTTCACCAGCACCTCACAGCATCTCTCCAGCAACAGCATCCCCGACTCCCAGACAGCATCCCGAGCTCTGCATAACTAACTATCTAAAACTACCTTAATTATACCTTCGTTTCCTCATGTTCCACCCACTGAAGTTCCAATATCGTAAAAATACGAAATCTAATTGGTCAGGCAAGGGGGGGATGATCATCACACCATGCTTACAATATCACTATATTCTGTTAAACCATTGTTCACAAACCCATCCCCTTAATTTTTTATTCAAAACTTTATTCCCATCCACTACATGTATTCAATTTGCAACATTAATGACACTACGAAGAATAGAACATCACATCGCTGAACTTTTCACCATCCATTCCCAGGACATGGCGCTCCAATTTGGCCTCCATTCAAGTGCTTCGTCATTGACCTTCATAGCTTCACTCAGTAGGCATGCGCAGGCGTTGCGTCATTTCATCTAGTCCGGTCATACGAGAAAGGCCCAAATGCGCACTAATAATAAAGTCAAAAGACAAATGTTATTTTCATAAAATAAATGGTCTCACTGTATACCTCCCACCTCTACTCTATTCCCGTTCTTTTATCAATACTTTCCCCGCATTAGCATTAGTAAAATAGCCTGTTTTAGTTTCAGCTAAGCAGATGCCATGCACGCGAGTCTTCAAGACGCCATTTTAGTGTCTTCTGCTCATGCGCTAGAATTTCCCTCCAAGCGTTAGCTCGTCATATTGCGTAGATGCAGTTGACGCATGCGCACTACAGTTTCCCCGTTTAAAGCGGTATTAGTCCGTTTTCATTGTTATCCGCGTTAGTACACACATAAGAAAGCTTCGCTAACCCGCGTGTTCATGTGGTGCGTATTAATTATTCACAAAACATGGTTAGTAACTTTGTTAATGAGTTAAACGAGCGGATTGCCTCCGAGCAAGTCTCTTCCTTACGAGACCTTGCTCCATCAATAGCGTGAAGACAATATAGCCACCTGAACTGTTCCAGAGGCAACTTTCGACGCACACCCATAAGGTCAAGCGACCGCCTCAGCGGAGGCAAATAGACAATAAATGAAGTCAATTGACATCTACATCTTCGTCAAATAGTTCTTCCGTATTAATATCAAGTGAAAGTGTCAACTCGTAATTCCTTAGGGCTTGCTCGTTGCCAGAATGTTCCACCTCCATGCACCACCATGTCTGAGTGCCGTTATTGCGTAGACTATTGGTGTGGCCAGGTGAGGGAAAAGGATGTTGGGGAAGGAACTGCGGGGAGGGAGACCTGCAAGTGAAAACAACTGATTTTTAATTGTTGCTTTGTGACCTCCCCTTTACACCAACAGCATCTGTATACCCGTCAGATAATCATCTGAACCCTGCCTCACCGACTCCTAGAGGTGTTGTGATGAAAGGAGTGTGATGTTTCCCTACAACATACCAATACAGTAAATGAAGAAACACAAATACACAATAAACAGCAAACTATTGTTTAAATTCACAATCTTGTTATATAGATTGGGCAAATTTCGATAACTGAATTGGTTCACAAAACAGATTGTTCCACTATCATCCAAAGCACTCATTTCCGACA
Organism: Calotriton arnoldi; assembly: GCA_963921515.1. Taxonomy (NCBI): domain Eukaryota; kingdom Metazoa; phylum Chordata; class Amphibia; order Caudata; family Salamandridae; genus Calotriton; species Calotriton arnoldi. The sequence goes on along the minus strand of CAWUFW010021403.1, from coordinate 15,621 downwards.
ATTGGCGTCTCCACCGACCTGTGTTGATAGCTCTCCAATGCTTGTAATCGTCAGAACAAATGGACATGCCCAGATGTATGCGGAGTCTGAACTCCGCCGAGACCGTCCTACTGCCAGACGAAAGAATAGCAAGTGCACAGTCAAGGGCGGGGCTCATTTTGTACCCGAGTCCCTCCCAACATGGCTGCGGTGATCGAGAGCCTGGAAATTGAAGTCCCCAGTGCGTATCCAATGTGCCTGCAACATGAAGAAAGAGCAGAGAGCAGCAGGAAACACCAGAGCCGCTGCACCAAGCATGACATAAAGAAAAAATGAATCAATGGCATCACATGCAATAAAATGCAGAAACAAAAGTAAGGTCATACATTAAGCCACAACATCAATGAGACAGAACGGTTTGTGAGCCTCAATGAGAAGGACACTGAGTAGGCGTTCAAGAGCAATGCCACCGATAATTTGCCAGGGTGAATGGTCCATGTATTTTTCCACATAATGTACTGGGATACGGCTTGCCACATGGGCTTCGAAGACATGATGAGGGCACAAAGGTAGAAACCCTAGAGCCTCTGGCCAAGACCATGACAGAAAGTGAAGAAGATTGGTGTGCCATGTCGATGTTTAACTCATAGAAGCAATGCGCATGTTGGACTGGCCGCCTGTGAGGAAAAACACTTGTCCAAGAGAAACTGACATGACAGAGCACCAAAGTCATTCCAACATTGTCCGAAGATCACACTAAAAGTCAACGGTTTTTCAATACCTTTTATTATCAATAGTGGTGCGTCAATAAATATTATGCCTGCGTAGAAAGATAATGAACTGTCTCCAAAGCCTTGACTTCCGTCATTGAAAACTAAAGTGTATAAGTAGGCTGCATCAATGCTACTAAAAAGTCAAGGTTAATTTGTAGCAGCGATGACACATAAGAAAACTAGAGTAGAAGTACCGATTTATGTGCTTCAAGGTACGACGTCAAGCGCCTGGTTACTCAGATTCAGCACAGCTGCTGATATGGGACTGATATCTATGAACTACACTATGAATGCTCATCACTAAATAGTAAGTCAATTCCCTTCGTTGTTTCATGGGTTGGGAAAACTCAAGACTATGAAACTCTAATCACACATTAATGAGGACGTCCGTCCTATTGCTCAAAGACTCAGACAAATTGTCTTTTACTTGCAGGAAGCTGTTGAAAAAGAACTTGAATTTTTAATCAAACACGATATCATTGAGCGTTCTACTGGTCCAACTCCATGGGTCTCTCCCATAGTGGTAGTACCCAAAAAGGACAGTGAAGGTGCTGTATGCATCTGTGTGTACATGCGTCAAGCGAACAAGGCAATTGAAAGAGAACGACATCCAGGACTCACATTGCCGACATGATAACACAATTTAGTGGTGCAAAGGTATTCTCTCGCCTGGATCTGAATAAAGGATATCATCAGTTGGAACTCGAGGAGAATTGCAGGCCATTACAACTTTTTCTACACATGTTGGTCTGTACTGTTACTAAGGGCCTGATTTAGATGTCAGCGGACAAGTTACTCAGTCACAACAGTGACGGATATCACATCTGCTGAAATATAAATCCCATAGGATATTATGGGAATTATATTTTGGTGGATGGGATATCTGTCACTGTTATGATGGAGCAACCTGTCCTCTGCAATCTAAACCAAGCCCTAAGTTTTAGTTTGTCATCAGCTGCAGAGCTATTTCAAGATACCATTTGACTAATCATACAGCCTGTCATGAATGCTCTCAATTACAGTGATGATAGATTGTTTTTCGGAGCTACACAGAAAGAGCATGACAAAGCTCTCATACAAGTGTGTCAATTGCTCACTGATGCTGGTTTAACTTTGAATGCAGAGAAATATGAGTTCCATAAGACAAAGTTCAAAATCTTTGGCCATATCTTTTCTGATGGGAGCATGACACCCAATCCTACTTAAGTACAAGCGCTTTCAACTGTTAGTCCCCCACAAGATGTTTCCATGTTACGTTCATTCCTTGGCATGGCCAGCTATTGCTCTAGATACATATTAGTCTTTTCTACTTGACAAAAAATAATGTTTCTTTTCTTTGGTCACAGGAATGAAAGCAAAGCTTCTGGAAAATCAAGCAATTTTTTTACAACGCTACTGAAATGGCATATTTTGATCCAAAGCTTCATACCGAGGTTGTTGTTGATGCTAGCCCTATTGGGTTGGGAGACATCGTTGCACAGCACAGTGGACACCCTAATGCTTGGATACATATTGTGACATATGCAAGCCGAAGTTTGTCCCAAACTGAACATGCTTCTTCACATCCTGAGAAAGAAAACTTAGCAGTAGTGTGATCTTGTGAACATTTCCACATATCCTTGTATGGGAGCCTTTCAGGCTTGTGACTAATCATTAATCATTGTTGACTATCTTTAGAATTCCAAAAGCAAAAATGCCTCCTTGCATTGAACGTTGGGGTCTGTGATTGCAAGAGTACAATTACACCATCATGCATCGTCCAGGGAAAGATCAGAACCCTGCTGAGAAGATTGCCTCTCAAATGCCCTGGAACCCATTCTAAGACAGCTGAAGCTTACGTAAATTTCATAGTGAAATCAAGAACTCTAGCTGCCATTTCGTTGGAACAATAGTGACATGCTGAAACTAAAACACATTATTATACATCAGTCTTGGTACCAGCAAACTAGACCTCTTACCAGTGACAATGAATATCAAAAGTTTAAGAATGTCGATGATGAACTGTCCGTTACTCAGGAAGGTATTATTCTAAGAGAGTTGAGAATTGTCATTACGGAGAGTCTGCGAAAACAGATAATTGAAGTGGCTCATGAAGGACATCGTGGAAACGTTGCCACCAAACGAGCTCTCCGAGACCGAGTCTGGTTTCCACATCTCAACTAGAGAGTTGAAAGAGAATTAAATGCCTGTCATATCTGCAACTACTTGACATCGAAAACCAATCAACACCTGTTAAACATGTCAGAGTTGCCAATTCATGCATGAGAAAGAATTGCAGTGGATTTCTTCTGTCCTCTTGACAACGGATGTCACCTGTTGGTGATTGTTGAAGAATATTCTCGTTTTTCATTGATCGAAGATCTCTCATCTATCACTAGAGATCATGCCATTGAGTGATTAGACAAAATCTTCACGGCCTTGGGTGTTCCTGCGATTTAAAAGTTTGACAATGGCCCACCTTTCAACAGTCAAGAATTCAAAGGCTTTCTTAGTCATCTTAATGTGAAGCATCAGAAGAACACCCCTCTTTGACCAAAGGCCAATGACCTTGTCAAACGTTTCATGAGTACTCTAAAGAAAGCTACCTAGTGTGCTGTAATAGAAAAGCTCAAATTTAAAGCTGTCTTAAATCCCCCTCTGTGAGCTTACTGCTCGACCCCTCACTCGACCACAGATGAAAGCCCTGCAACCTTGATTTTCGGGAGAACCATGATAACCAAGTTACTTCAATGGACCAACAGAATACCAAATATCGAGGAAGAAAGACGCATGAAATACTTGGATGGTAATAGGTAAATGAAAGCCTACGTGAACAAGCATCGACATGCAAAGATGTCACCTTCACTAGACGAGATCGAGTTCTTGTTCGTCAGCATAGAAAACAAAAGTCTGATGCTCCTTTCAGTGTTGAACCATTTCATGTTTTGACCAGCAAATGATACATGGTGACTGCCCAGCATCCTGGGAAGTCCATTACGTGAGATTCCTTGTGTTTACGATGTGTGGCTCATCACGCGTCAGGCACTGATGTAATTGTAGAAACTGGGTCTGAAAGAACTAGTGAAGAACCCCTGACTGTTGATGTTTTTCAATTACCTATGCCTGTCATGGACATTTCTACTGCCTGTCTCCAGTTTCCGCATACACGGCTGGGACGTGTAATCCAAGCACCACAAAGAATCATTGAAGAGTTCCTATTGTATATATTTGTACATTTAAAAAATATATATTTAACAAAGGGGGAGGTGTAGTGTTGTGTGAGTATGTAATGATGGAACCTTTGTGCCTTCTGATGGACTCTGTAGAACTGTGACGTAAGCATTAGAGCGTAGTGAATTGAATGCAGGTTTAGAATGTTGAGTTTGCATTTACACACACAGAAGAATAAAGTCGTGTTTTTCTAAGCTCTGTGTGTGGTGTAGTCATTGGTGAGTGCCCAGGCTGGGGAGGACGCTACACCATCTAGTAGGGAAATTGGTCTATAAGTGGCGGAATCCATCATACTGCTCTTCTTGTGTAATGGAATTATAATTGCTTATTGCCAGGAAAGAGGAGTTCATCCTGTAATAAAAGCAGCATTTAACCTCTTTTGCAGAATCAGTGTACCATGTAGGTCCATGGGTACTGCAACCAGTCCCAGAACTTTATTTCGCTTTGACAAGTCACAGAGGAGCACCTCAACTCCACCCTCAACCGCGATGCCCCCTCCACCTCGACCGACGCCAACCTCGCTGCCAAAGAACTACACAGATGGATCACCAACTGCGCAGACGAACTCGCACCCCTTCGCAACCCCGACAGACAGCGCCCGAGATAGGCCACCTGGCTCACCGCCGACCTCCAAGAATCCAGACGCACCTGCAGACGCCTCGAGTAGAATTGGCAAAACAGCAAAGGTTCGGAAGGCCGCACCACATACAAGAACGCCATGACAGAATACCACCAACTCATCAGATCAACCAAAAGAACCTTCATCCAGACCAGAATCACTGCCAACTCCAGCAACTCGAAGGAATTCTTCAACATCATCCTAGAACTCACAAAACCCCCCAGCGAGGCCACGGACATCACCCCCTCCCAGGACCTCTGCAACAAGCTCAGTGCCTACTTTCATCTGAAAATCAAGTCCCTCTACCTACGACAACTTCAAAGAACTGACACCGGATGACGAAACCACTCACTTCCCCAGCAATGCCAGCCAACCCACCATCTCTGCCTGGACCCCAGCTACCACCGAAGACACCGAATCGACCATGAAAGGCATCCACTCAGGAGCACCCATGGACCCCTGCCCTCCGCACATCTTCCACAGAGCCGCCGCCACCATCGCACCAGAACTACGATGCACCATCAACACCACTTTCGAAACCAGCATTTTTCCTGGTGACTGGAAACGCGCAGAAGTCAAGCCCCTACTCAAGAAGCCCTCGGCAGATCCCTCGGACCTCAAGAACTACGACCCATCTCCCTCCTCCCCTTCATGGCCAAATTCACAGAGAAGACCGTCAACGCCCAACTAATGAAATTCATCAAAGAGAACTCCATCCTCGACCCCTCCCAATCCGGATTCCAGAGCAACCACAGCACCGAGACCGCCCTACTCGCCGCCACAGACGACATCTGCACCCTCATCTTCAAATCTTCAATTGCTGGTATCTTTGTTTACTCCTTCCCCTATTCTTGGATGGCTTGCCTGCTTCTTTTCTATCAAAACATTTTTATAGTTTTTCCTTGTGTTTTAAAAATAATTTCATGAATTTAGCTACAATGACGTGTTATTAGTAGCGATGTAAGGTTTTATTTTTTCTGAAAGTCCTTGTAGCTATGTGAAAAATATGATGGTCAAATGACTTGGAAATCAATTTTATATTTGGAATGATTACATGTCACACACTGTAGGAAATCCAACCTTTTCATTCTGTTTACCCAATATTTTTAGATTTTTGGCATCTTGACAACTGGTATTTGGCCTCGGGAGTAGCTGAGACTGGCTGATCAATACATCCTACATATTCTCTGCCTTTAAATAAAAACACATTTTTGCTTTTAAATTTACGTATTTTGCATTTGGAAAATCAGCTACAATTGTGTGTTGTGGATCTCCATAGCTGGACAAAGATCAAATATGGTATGCTGTATTGAAGGAGATGTTTTCCCCCATTGAATCTGAACAAGAAAAGATGCTACTCAGACCAGTGTTTAAAATAAATGTGATTTAGACAAAAACCCTATTTTCCTACATTATATTAGTAAGGCTAAATCACTGGAAGCTTTAGAGTTTGATAATTTACATCCTTATCTGCATTTCATAAATTATCATAACAACTGATTGCAGTATAGCAATGGTCTTAGGTAAGAAAAAAAAATCTTTATTCGGTTAAATAAAAGATATAAAACATGATAAAAAGTAAAAAAACACAGTAAAAAACACTACAAAAATGTAAACATGACTCACAATATATACAGAATATATAAAAAGCAAGTCAAACTATCAACAAAAACAATTTTACAATACGTTAGGTAAGTGTTAATCTCATTTTTCTGGCTGAGTCACCTACAGTTCAAACTTGGAGTATAAGAGCAAGGCAATTAGAAAAAATCTGAAAATTCTGATCTATGGGAAGTAAGCAGAAGTTTCCTAATTTTACACAATGACCTGAAGTGTAGAAAAAACTGTACCCTCCACCTTTCTATGACCACTTCCTGATTCAGTATGTCCATTGTTGCGACATACTGGAGCAGAAAATTGGTGGATGTTAATTCTGCAGACTACTTCAATCACAGTAGGTGCAGCTGAAGATAGCAACTGGGGACGTAATGGGGCAATGCTCGGTACAGCCAGCAGGTGTGGTCAACCACACAGGGCATGGGCAGATGGGGTGTGGGCTGTCTACACCAGCTATAAACCTCTGTGCAGGGTAGCTATAAACCTCTGTGCAGGGTAGCTATGGTCTCAGAGCATGGGATGGGAAGAGTGACTGAGAAGCAATGGCAGTAACATTGTTGCTCTGAACTTCTGCTCGCAGGAGCAGGAGCAATATCTTGCTGCCACAAAGGTTCATTGACTCTGTGTCTCTTGTTTTTAATTACTAGAATCCACACACTTCAAGCAGCTTCCCATAGTATCAGACGGGAGCAGATCAGACCTATGGAGGTGGAGATTTTCTTTGATTCTGGTATGCAGAATTTGGCTTGTCTTGGGAGGAGTTTAGAGCGAGAGAGACAGAAAGAGAGCTGAGAAGAGTAAGCAAATTATTCGTCTTAAAGGGAGTAAAGAATGCCCTGCAAAAAAAAAAAACATTAATTGAGAACACAAATATTGACTTCACATAATTATTATAAAAAGTACAAAAATATCAGCTACAAAAATATAGAGGACTAAAATATAATTATTATATAGGTGACTGTAAAATAATTTACGTACCAATAACTTTAAAAATACTTATATAATATAAATGCATAATATAACTAAAAAAAAAAAAATCTGTTACTTGAAAATAAATTGAAAAAATAACAAGCATAACATATAGACCAATACAATTATTTAATAAACTTATACAATAAAATACTAATTATAAGGCAGGGAGAGGAAGGGGGCTGTGGAGATAAGCTGGACTTATGGAAATCAATATACATATTGGGTAAAATATTAAATTATTAAAATAAAAATACATTAATAACAAATATTATAACTCAAACATTCATCATCATCATCATCATCAAGAAAACTTTATTTCGGTCATTTTGACCATAAAAGTACATATGCAAATGCAATACATTACATTAAAAAAGGATGATAAAAAAAGAGAATTTATCGATCTGATTGTGGGCCAGAATTGCTCACAAACTCAAACATTAAAAAACAGAAAATATACAAAAATTAAATTCCAAACATATCTGTAGGAAAAAATAAAACAATAAAACAAAACTAAAATAAAAAATATTTACAAAACAAAAGAAATAAAATAATATACTTCAAACATTGATAATAAATAAGCACCACTTTAAAATTAAAAAACATAAATAGAATTCTAACTCCAAAGGAAAACAAATTAAAAATAGATAGAAAACTAACAGACTATTATAACAATACACAAACAAAAAACACATAAAAAGTAGATTATCACTAAAACCTAAAAAACTTTACAAAAAATGTTAAACTTTTGTGGTATCAAATTTACTATTCCCACTCCAACCTAAGTGACAGTAGGAAAGTCTTGGACTTTGGGTGGTTAAATGTACTATTCCCACTCCAACCTAAGCAACAGTAGGGAAAGTGTTGGACTTTAAGGGGTCAGATTCACTATTCCCTCTCCAATCTAAACAACTATAGGGAAAGTATTTTGCTTTGGAGGGTTCATATTTACTTATCCCTGTCCAAACTAAACAAGAGTAGGGAGAGTGTTTGACTTGGTGGGGTCATACTAAATATTCCCACTCCAACCTAAGCGAAAGTTAGAGTAATTATTCCAACTCCAACATCAACCTCAGCAACAGTAGGGAAAATTATTGGACTTTGCAGGGTTCAGATTTACTATTTAAATCCTAAATAATTAAAACAAACAAACCAACCAACCACATATAATTAAAAAACTAAACATAAAAATGTATTTTAACAAATATATTAAAAATAAGAAATATTATAAATAGTTGAGAACAAAGATTATAACATTATAAATTAGGACTATTAATAAAATAATATAAAAATGATTTAGCAATTTAAAACATTAACAAACATTAACAAATATATGTTTGTAGAATGTCCTCCATCGTATGACCATAAAAACTAAACAATCCACAGAAAAATAATACTAGTTAAATTAATAGTACACAACAGTTTAAAACTATAAAAATATAAACATAATTATTATATAGCAAGACTACAATAGTATGCATTTAATGAATAAAACAAAATGATAAAAATAATTAATTCATTTACATAATTAACAATGTAAATAAACAATTAACAATTTAAAAATATTTACGCTTAGAAAAACTGATCTATTAAATAATTTCGAAATGAAATAATTTATATAATTAATAATCAAATAAACACGTAAAATGTATACAATAAATAATATATTTAAAATATTAATAAAAATATATATAATAAAATGATATAACACACTACCACCCCATAAACCCCTTAACCAAAAAAATACTAAAAGACATGTTCTCAATAATGTTAAGAAATAATAAATAAATTTAAAAAATATATACCAACCATATAAATCCAAATCATAAGACAATACATTAATTTAATCAATTAAATAAAGCAATTAAATAATTCACAATTAATTATCTAATTAGCCTTTTAACTACTGAAAATAAATAAAATATTTAAAAACAATTATGAAGTATGTATTAAAAGGCTTCCCACTCTACACCATACAACCCAACAACTGGCCAATAAGTAAAGTTAATTATAATAAAATCAATACAAATTAATTAACATATTACCTAAACAAAAATAAAATAAACTCTACTAAAAATAATTACACATTAGTAACATTAAACAAAAGTTAGAACATAACAAGTAATAAAAAATAATAAAATAACTAAATAGTGATATTATATACAATTATAATTAAAAAAATACTAAAAAAACAATATTCTAACCCGTGATATTCTATCCCATGATATGCTTGACATCATGATACAAGGGAGCTAGGGAAAATGAACAGCAATATCATGAACCAGGTCTAACTATACTATGGTCTTACATTAAGGAAGGAACTGAGAGGGAAACAGGAGACAGGGGTGACCTCCACTCATACAGTGAATCAAACAAGGAAAACCTGTGCTCCAGGACCCAGTCTATTAATCTATACTGAGACCGATCTCCCTGCTAACATTTCCAGCCAAGGTCTTAGAGAAAATTATTAACAGACACCTCACCAAATACCTCAACGACCACCAATTCCTTGACACCACTAAGTCAAGTTTCTGACCCAACCACAGTGTGGACTCTGCTCTTGTCGTCACCACAGATGACAGCCACATGACTCTGGACTGAGGAGACATGGCAGCCCTCATCTTCCTGGACTTTTCCACAGCATTTGACTCAGTATCCTACCCCATGCTCATGCAATGCCTACTCAACATCGGAATCCAAGGACATGCACTACAATGGATCTGCTCCTTCCTGACTTGAAGGACCCAGTCAGTCAGCCTGGCACCGTACACCTTGCATGGCCGCAACCTCATTTGTGGCTTTCCTCATGAATCCTCCCTGAGCTCAACACTCTTCAATGAAAACATCATCCCTCTAGCCAGCATCATCCACTCTCATGACATCAATGTCCTCTCCTATGCTGACAATATACAACACAGGGGTCGATTCCGATTCGGGCCGGAAAAAGCACCGACCGACTCGGATCCGGAAAAAATACCGACCGAAACGTACCCGTGGCGCCCGACACGCCAAGTACGATGCAAGGCGCGAAAAATCCGACCGACACGTAACGAAACCAAGTCGACCGACCGAGCCGCACGGAAAATAGCAATCCGGCCGGAAAAACACGCGAATCCAACCGACCGACACGCACCCGGAACAAATCCGACCGAAACGTACACGCCAACTCCAAACCGCAAAGTACGATGCAAGGCGCGAAACCACGACCGAGTCGGACGGAGGACAAGCCGTACGACCGACACGCATACAAAACCGAGCCGAAGCAACACAAAACACCGCGACCGACGCGTACGCAGCATAGAAAACTGCACAAACACAGCGTGAACGAAACGGAAAACACCGTACGAGACCAATGCAGGGTCCGACTCGGTCACAAGAACGTTTCCAACATACACAAACAACACAAAGGAAAAATCACCCAAAAAAGGCCAAACAAGCAATTACCAAGCCAATAAATACTGGGGGGTGGGGACAGAGAACAAAGACACACCCACAACTCCACCTATATAAAGGACACAAATCACTACCATGAGCCTTTGCAAATGCCATTCCACTGCCAGCACCCAAGAGAAAGCAACCACACACCCACAGCTCATCCCTCACACAAGCCACACACCAGCAGCACACCAACAAATACCTACCTCACATACACCCAGCAAAACACACACTCACACACCCTCACCTGCACACCAACACACACATCACTCACCATCACCACCCATCACCATGCCCCCAAGAAGAATCACAAGTTCCTAGATTGTGAATTGGAAGTCCTGGTAGACGAGATCCTCAGGGTAGAGCCACAGCTGTTTGGCACATTGGTCCAACAGACCCCCATGTCGCAGAAAACCAAGATGTGGGAGAGGATCATCAACAGGGTGAACGCCCAATCACCATGTCGGCGCACAAAGACCGACATCCAGAACAGGTGGTATGACGTGCGCAGGAGGGTACGGAAACTGCTGAAGCAAGACTACATCAACAGCCAACACACCGGCAGTGACCCTCCTGCCAAGCCAATATACCTCAAGCCCTGGGAGGAGAAGGTGCGGGCCATCCTACCGCCAGTGAGCATATATGGACTAGAGGACATCCCAGAGCCTGGTGAGTACACAACAAATGTACACAATATACTGCCACAAAACACACACACATCACTGTCAAGGGGAGAGTCAAACCATGCACTCATAGCAATCACACAGCAACCAGAACAGAATCATCCCAAAATGTGTATGTCAGTCAGAGAAACACAACACATGCCATCAAAAATGTCACATCCAACTGTGCCAACACATGTACAAACACAACCACAACTACAGCTAGGCAGTGGCACAAATAGAACTAACAAACACATCCACACATGTAGCCACCACAACAACACCAACACACAGTGAAGACCACTCAAAGGAAGGAATTCTGTGTATGCTGGCCAAGTCAGTGTAGCCAATAGCATCATGGGAGTCGCAGTCACACATATTGCCCGCCCCAAAACTGTCCCATCAACACCACCATGAACCATGCGCACATCACAGAGAGTAGAGAAGGACTCACAAGATGGCTGATACTGGCTACTGCTGTGGGGAGCACAAGGCCCTGCTGCCAACTGTGCACCAACAAACAGCAGGACACCACTGACTGACATCCTGAGAGACAACTTACACTCCCTGCAATGCAAGCACGTTCCATGGTGGGATATCTGGCTGGCTGAGTGGGAAGGGGACTTGCAGCACTGACTATAGTCACCAGCACCTCCCCTCACACCCCCCAACACAAACTCCACAGTACCCACCTGGTAGAATGCAATGCCCTCCATCCTAACACAAGATCCCACAAAGCACCACCACCCTGGGTTATGTTGTGTGAAGCACAGGGACACTCTTGGGACTCTTAGCCAAACAACTGCCAGGACAACACTCCCAGCCATCCTGTCAGCACAGCCAGCCCACCCCACAGGGAAGCAGAGTCAAAAGGAAGGAAGCATGGGCATGCTGGGAAGGGGGTGGAGGCAATAGCATGATGGGAGTCGTAGTCACAGACATTGCTCAGCCTCACAACTGGCCCATCAACACCACCCTGAACCATGCTCACATCACAGGGAGTGGAGAAGGACTCACAAGATGGCTGACACTGGCTACTGCTGTGGGGAGCACAAGGCCCTGCTGCCAACTGTGCACCAACAAACAGCAGGACACCACTGACTGACATCCTGAGAGACAACTTACACTCCCTGCAATGCAAGCACGTTCCATGGTGGGATATCTGGCTGGCTGAGTGGGAAGGGGGACTTGCAGCACTGACTATAGTCACCAGCACCTCCCCTCACACCCCCCAACACAAACTCCACAGTACCCACCTGGTAGAATGCAATGCCCTCCATCCTAACACAAGATCCCACAAAGCACCACCACCCTGGGTTATGTTGTGTGAAGCACAGGGACACTCTTGGGACTCTTAGCCAAACAACTGCCAGGACAACACTCCCAGCCATCCTGTCAGCACAGCCAGCCCACCCCACAGGGAAGCAGAGTCAAAAGGAAGGAAGCATGGGCATGCTGGGAAGGGGGTGGAGGCAATAGCATGATGGGAGTCGTAGTCACAGACATTGCTCAGCCTCACAACTGGCCCATCAACACCACCCTGAACCATGCTCACATCACAGGGAGTGGAGAAGGACTCACAAGATGGCTGACACTGGCTACTGCTGTGGGGAGCACAAGGCCCTGCTGCCAACTGTGCACCAACAAACAGCAGGACACCACTGACTGACATCCTGAGAGACAACTTACACTCCCTGCAATGCAAGCACGTTCCATGGTGGGATATCTGGCTGGCTGGGTGGGAAGGGGGACTTGCAGCACTGACTATAGTCACCAGCACCTCCCCTCACACCCCCCAACACAAACTCCACAGTACCCACCTGGTAGAATGCAATGCCCTCCATCCTAACACAAGATCCCACAAAGCACCACCACCCAGGGTTATGTTGTGTGAAGCACAGGGACTCTCTTGGGACTCTTAGCCAAACAACTGCCAGGACAACACTCCCAGCCATCCTGTCAGCACAGCCAGCCCACCCCACAGGGAAGCAGAGTCAAAAGGAAGGAAGCATGGGCATGCTGGGAAGGGGGGTGGAGGCAATAGCATGATGGGAGTCGTAGTCACAGACATTGCTCAGCCTCACAACTGGCCCATCAACACCACTCCTGAACCATGCTCACATCACAGGGAGTGGAGAAGGACTCACAAGATGGCTGACACTGGCTACTGCTGTGGGGAGCACAAGGCCCTGCTGCCAACTGTGCACCAACAAACAGCAGGACACCACTGACTGACATCCTGAGAGACAACTTACACTCCCTGCAATGCAAGCACGTTCCATGGTGGGATATCTGGCTGGCTGAGTGGGAAGGGGGACTTGCAGCACTGACTATAGTCACCAGCACCTCCCCTCACACCCCCCCAACACAAACTCCACAGTACCCACCTGGTAGAATGCAATGCCCTCCATCCTAACACAAGATCCCACAAAGCACCACCACCCTGGGTTATGTTGTGTGAAGCACAGGGACACTCTTGGGACTCTTAGCCAAACAACTGCCAGGACAACACTCCCAGCCATCCTGTCAGCACAGCCAGCCCACCCCACAGGGAAGCAGAGTCAAAAGGAAGGAAGCATGGGCATGCTGGGAAGGGGGGTGGAGGCAATAGCATGATGGGAGTCGTAGTCACAGACATTGCTCAGCCTCACAACTGGCCCATCAACACCACCCTGAACCATGCTCACATCACAGGGAGTGGAGAAGGACTCACAAGATGGCTGACACTGGCTACTGCTGTGGGGAGCACAAGGCCCTGCTGCCAACTGTGCACCAACAAACAGCAGGACACCACTGACTGACATCCTGAGAGACAACTTACACTCCCTGCAATGCAAGCACGTTCCATGGTGGGATATCTGGCTGGCTGGGTGGGAAGGGGGACTTGCAGCACTGACTATAGTCACCAGCACCTCCCCTCACACCCCCCCAACACAAACTCCACAGTACCCACCTGGTAGAATGCAATGCCCTCCATCCTAACACAAGATCCCACAAAGCACCACCACCCAGGGTTATGTTGTGTGAAGCACAGGGACACTCTTGGGACTCTTAGCCAAACAACTGCCAGGACAACACTCCCAGCCATCCTGTCAGCACAGCCAGCCCAACCCACAGGGAAGCAGAGTCAAAAGGAAGGAAGCATGGGCATGCTGGGAAGGGGGTGGAGGCAATAGCATGATGGGAGTCGTACTCACAGCCCTACATCCCCCACCACATGGCCCAGCAAGCTCACACTCACGCATGCACATCCCACAGAGAGTGGAAAGGCCCATCAAAGATGTCTGACACTGTTGCTGTGTCGTGGGGAGCACAAGGGCATGCTGGGTACTGCACACCAACCAACAGCAGGACACCACTGTCAGCCATCTTGCCATTGCCCTCACACCCACACCCACTGAACTCCACACAAAAGCAAGTAAGTATGGGAATGCTGGCAAGTGGGGTGGAGGCAATGGCATGATGGGAGTCGTAGTCACAGACATAGCTCACCCCCACAACTGTCCCATCAACACCACCCTGAACCATGCTCACATCACAGGGAGTGGAGAAGGACTCACAAGATGGCTGACACTGGCTACTGCTGTGGGGAGCACAAGGCCCTGCTGCCAACTGTGCACCAACAAACAGCAGGACACCACTGACTGACATCCTGAGAGACAACTTCCACTCCCTGCAACGCAAGCACGTTCCATGGTGGGATAACTGACTGGCTGGCTGGGTGGGAAGGAGGTCTGGCTGTCAACCAAACACAAGCAATGCAGACCATGTTCACACCCCAGAAAATACATAGAAATGCCCAAATAATGCAGGACAATGTGCCACACCAATATCAACCCCTGACTGTGACGACTTAGGACAATGCAATGTACAGGCCCGCACCCAGAGGCACAGTCACAACTGTCATGTGTGTCAACCACTGATGCCTGCAGAAACATGACATACATTGTTTGTGTCTCCCAAAAACAGGTGATGATGGGGACACAGCAGCAGACGCTGAGGAGTCCCAGTCCCAGGCTCAAGAGGATGCCGAGCTCACTGGCGTCGTACAGCCTCTGTCCTCCTCGGACGATGAACAACCTGGCACATCCGGTGCAAGTCAACATGCAGCACCAGCAGGACCACCAGCTGCAGCACCAGCAGGACCACCAGCTGCACTCCCTGCACCCACCCCTACAACGACTGTCACCACGAATACCATCCCTGCCGACATGGACAGAATAAGGAGCAACACCAGCGCAGTGACCCTGGACCAACCTGGGGCCATGGACACCACCACCACCACCAACCCCCAAGGTGGACCAGGGTTATCTGTGCGTGCAACTGCACACACTGCACATGTCAGCAGGGGTGGTGG